>VOPJ01008614.1:0-95846 GCA_014673585.1 Semibalanus balanoides | reverse complement strand
AAATAATTCATTTTTGAAAAACACATCTAAACCTTTTTTACAATGTTCTGATTTGGAAGCGCCCCGTTTAGATTCGGGGTGCACCTCATCGTGTTAAAAAGCGCACTTCCGAGTTTCGGGCACCCTTCGGAAGTATGGGGTGCTTTTTGGGCATCGAGACTCCTACCCGGAACTGGGAGCGCCCTCCATGGGTTTGGTGCGCCCTCTATGTTTTTTGTGGGGGAGTACCCTCCTCAGATTTGGACGCTCTCCTCAAATTTGGTGTGCATGTCTAATAGCGTTCGAGGGCGCCCTTCTGAAGTTCTGAAGTTCAGAATGCTTTTTGGGCATTGCATCGGGGGGAACTTTACGAAAATGGGGCGCCTTCCATGGTTGGGGGCGCTCTCCATGGGTTTGGGGGCACTCTCCATGGGTTTCGGGGCGCCCTCCGTGGGTTTGGGGTAACCTCTATGGGTTGGGGGTGCCCTCCATGGGTTTGGGGCGCCCTCTATGGGTTTGGGGCGCCCTCTATGGGTTAGTGGGGGCGCCCTCAATGGGTTTGAGGGCACCCTCCATGGGTTTGAAGTCGCTCTCCATGGGTTTAGGGGCGCCTGGCGGCGCAGGGGCACCAATTTTCAATGAGGGGGCTGCCAGCCCCGTTGCCCCCTGGATCCGCCCCTGTCTTCGACCCATTATAACAGGGTAACTAGACACCCATTATACCGCGCTTCACGCGGTCTTGTCGGCCTTTTTCGGCGCGCCGAAAAAAAGGCCCGCCGGGCCTCCGGCCCTCACCCTCCCTCCGGGGGAGGGGGGGGCGGCTGCCTCCATCCCCCACTTTTGGCTTCGTGCCTGACTCTGAACATGGAGGTCTGGAAGGAACTGGACGCGGGAAGTCGATTGAGGCCATTTTCGAAGTGTTCGGACGGTAACTTTTGGCGCTACAACATTTCCCGTCCGTTAGCCTTGAAGGAAAACTAAGGTAAAATGGACCTGATTTTGGAAACAGGGGGTTCGATTTCATAGGGAAGAAATGTAAAAATCGGTGACCGAAGCTGACAACGTTTCTGTGGCTGAGTTGCAAATTTCACGCGACATCCGAATTCCGAGGGTATTGCAAATATTGATGGACCACTGCTTGAAACTTCATGATTGGGGTCATTCTATGCCACATTCGCAAGGTCTAATATTTTAAACACCATAGAGTGAAATCAAAATAATGAAACATGAAAATAAATGATCATTTCGACGTGCAGAACCCTACCTTCTCATACCACACGCACAACAATAATTTAGGCAATGTTCAAGGTCATTCATAGGGCAATGTTTACAGTTCCGTAGGCGCACAAAGATGCTGCGAAAAGCTGACAAAGCTTGGGCTACCAGATGATGACGTCAGTTTTTCTAGATTCGTGCTTTTGCCTTTTAGCTGGCTAACGTTTTCTTACATTTACAAACTAGTTTTTGATTTGTTTAAAACGGCTAATACGAATCCTGGTTGAAGTGTTCAATGCCAACCAAAAATGATACTTACCTGTTGGTTCCCTTCCATAAAGTAACCCATGTAGGTATCATTTTGTTGGTAGGTGAGGCGATTCAAGTAGGGTACCCAGGGCCATTAAAACACTGATTTGATGCAATATTATTTGTTATGTTTACTTTATCTTTATTAGGGTGTTTTCTTTGGCAGCCCCCTCCCCAGGCCCCCAATGTCTGCCCCTGTAGCTCAGTAGGAGAGCGCTGGGCTCATGACCTATCCTGGTAGTGGCAGGCCGGGTTTGAGTCTCTGGTGTCCGGACACTTTGGCAAATGTCATTTTGACGAATGTCATTTTGGCGAATGCATATTGTCGAAGGACATTTTGATGACATGTCTTTTTTGACAACATGCTATTATGCCGAATGCTAAATTGTGAATGTACTTTTGTCAAAATGTTTTTTTGACAAATGTAAAAATGTTGAAATGTCTTTTTGCCGACATGTGAAAGAGTCAAAATGTCATTTTGTTGACATGTGAATAAGTCAAAATGCTTTTTGACCAATGTCATTTCGACGACATGTGAGAAGATCAAAATGTCCTTTTGACAAAATGTGATTTTGACGACATGTGAAAAAGTTGAAATGTGTTTTTGTTGAAATGTTGTTTTGTCGACATGTGAAAAAGTCCAAATGTCTTTTGCGAATCCATAATTTACCGATTTGAATAAATCGCACAAATGTCTACATTTGACAAAATTATTTTGTAACATTGAGAAAAGTCTAATGTCTTTTGACAGAATTCATTTGCCGACGTAAAAGATTTTTTTTTTTGCCGAATAGTGCTTTGTCAAAAAAAGCCAATTATTAATAGTTAAAATACCTTTTGGAATATGCATATTTTTCTGTCAACAATTTATAATGTATTGATTTGTTTTTGCCAAATCCTGAATACATTTGGTGCCATCCTCAGTAATTGTTGTCATGTGCCAATGGTTGATTGCTAATGCTAAGTTAATGTGCCTTAAGTTGATGAAATATTATGTTTAGGGAAGTTATCGAAAGCGCACAAACTGTGAGAATATTGGGGGAATCTCCATATTGAAAATTCAAATACCCCCCCAAAAAAAAATCTTCGGATCTGGGCTGGTTACCTTATTTTGGTATTCGAGTTTAAAAAATGCACTTTTTGGGGATAAAAGTCACTTGTTTCAGATTTTTCGGAAAAACAAAAGTTAGTATTTTTGTGTAAAAAATCACTTTTTCGGGGAAAAGGCACAAGCAAAAAACGTGATATTCCGTAGCATATACACATTTAAGTAACGATACCGTTTGTCTCATACCAACTCGCAGGGGCATCACCGAGGATTCTTGAGTGGGGGGTCGGCTGGAATGACAAAAAACATAGCTCCATTTTTGTGAGTGTATGTTTGCAATATTTTTCATTCGGATTTCCATGCTATAGTAGTTAGTTTGTTATTTAGCGTCGTCGCAAGCGGAGCGGGATACACTCCCACTCGTCAAAAAGGCATTTCGACCCTTTCACATGCCAACAAAATGACATTCGTCATTTTTCACATATCTACAAAAATAACATTTCGGAAAAAATACACTTTGATCTTTTCAATTGTCGGCAAAATGACATTCGTCTAAAAGGCATTTTGACTTTTTCACATGTCGACAAAAAAAAGTCGTCAAAAAGGCATTTCGTCTTTTTCACATGTCGTCATAATGCATTCGTCAAACAGACATTTCAACCTTTTCACATGTCGTCAAAATGCCTTTGGAAAAATATGTTTTTATCTGACATTCACAAAATGACATTCGTCAAAAAGACATTTAGACTTTTTCAACATTTGTAAAAAAAAAAACATAAATATGCGGTAAAAAGCACACTCGACTTTTTCACATCTCATCAAAATCAATTTCGCAAAAAGACATGGTTTACTTTTCACATGCCACAGTCAAAATCACATTTCTCAAGAATGACATGTTCAATCTTCACACGTCGGCAAAACATTTGTTAAAAAAGCATTGACTTTTCACAGTCTTCTAAAATCACATTCGACTTTACAGTCGCAAAAAGACATTTTTGACATTTCACATTCGGCAAAAAAAACAATTTGACCAAAAACAAACATTCGCCATCTAGCATTTCCGGCCAACCTTCACATGTCGTAAAAAGACATGGTCGTAACCATGTTCCTTCGACAATATGAAATTCGCCAAAAGACATTCGTCAAAATGACCCATCGCCAAAATCTTCCTGTAACCAGTCGCTTCCGCTACTCGCTATTGCGCCTGACTGGTATGGCCTGCGCCCTGGTGGCACGTTGCACATCGAAGTCATAGACGTCAGTGACGGGCGACCGTGTCCGGTATTTGGCAGTACAACTTTTGTCTCTAAATTCTGCCGGCCAACAGAATGCGCGATCGTGTGTATCGGACCGTATTGCAACAAGCTCTGTCTATAGGCGCCGGCTCCTCGACTTCCAGATGGCGCAAACCAAACCAAGCAGTGCTGTTGCGCCCTAAAACCCCAATCAACAAACAAAGACTTCAGAATGCCATCCATACTTCGGACTAAATTGATATATATATATATATTTATATATATATATATATAAAATGTAGGGAAAAGTTAAATTATTAGACATGCCCTACCCTCAGACTTGTCATGCTATCAAAGTGTAGACGATACAGCAAGATTGAGATGCACTGTGCTTTATTAAGTCTGTATTGTTTAAATTCTGATAACAAAAAAGTATGAGTATCATACTTTTTTGTTTTTCATGAATGGATGTTTTTCATGTTTTTTAATGAATATCTAGAAAACAAAGCGGCGCAGGGTGGTAGTGCTTGTGCGACATTTACAACAATACAATAGTGGATCATTTGATGACAAAATCCAAATTGGTCAGTATATTTTTTAGTTATATGGATTTGAATTCCAAAATGACGGCCAGAATCAAGGTCGGTAAAGCGATATCTTTGGAACCAACAGTCAGATCGGGACGATTCAAACGCCATTTGGTAGCCAATTTCAATGTTCATTCCCAAACAGAACTTCAGACACATTGTTGTTGACCTGTGACATCACAGAGGTCAAATCCCAAATATGGTGACATTTGGCCCAATTTGACCTTCGTGACCTCGTTTGACCTTTAAGATATTGGCCTAAGGTCACCAAATTTTCAGAGAATGTAGATCATCATAGCACCTACCTACCCTGTAAGTTTAAACGTTCTAGCTCTTATACTTTCTGAGATCTCAGGGGGGGGGGCACTGAAGTGGTCAAAGTGGCCAGTGCGTGTTAGTGGCATACCCAAGGCTGTATAAACGGTATAACCCTCTCCAGTGCGCATGTTAAGCTTTCATGGCGGAAGTTTGTTTCTTTGGGAATGAATATTTAAAGCAAAGCTAGGGGATGATTTGCTACTGATTTAGGGTCAACATACATGCTCAGTAATTCTACTTATTTAAGCAGAGACATACAGTTATCTTCGCATATGACAATGTTATGCTTATTTTGTCATACCTTCCATAATATTATCATATTTTTCAGGGCGTTGATTCTCATGTGTACTATATTTAAAATAGCAGCTTGAAATATGTCCGTTGTCCATGCATTATGGCTAAAGGCAAGTCTTGATATTATATAGTTTTGAAGTTTGAACGTTCAGTAAACTTTCACATTTAACTTTCATGATTTTGCAGCACAGGCCAGTTGTTCAACAAAGTGTCATCTTTAATATGGCTATTCGTGTTTTTTCCTTTCTGCAAAATGTGAGAATGATGGGACAGTTTTTATGTAGAACTAATTCAATTGGAATTCACATAATCTGATTAGGAATCAAACTTTTTAGGTACCATGGAATCAGATTCAGAGTAAATTCCTCTAGTAAAATATATATTGGAATCGGAATCAGACCCAGCTGGCTTGGCATGGAATCGGAATCGATTTTGCTGAAGTGGAATGGAATCAAGCACAAGTCTGACTGTTAATAACAGTCAGACTTGTGCTTGATTATCTGAGTTCTGACTGTTAATAACAGTCGTACTTGTGCTTGATTCCGCTTGAGCAGAATCGGTTCCAGTCCATGCCAAGCCAGCTGGGTTTTATTGCAATTTCAATAAATATTTTACTATAAGAAAATATTCTGAATTTGATTCCATGGCACCTAAAAAGCTTGATTCCTAATCCGATTCCATTGATTCCAGTTGTATTACATTCCAGTGTTATTACTTTCTACTAGTGGTGTCAATCGGTAACCAAAATTTTGGTTACCGAAACAATTGTTTGACCTATTTGGTAATCGGTCGGTCAGGCTTATAAATTTGACACTTTCGTCAGCTTGATCTTAAACAATTCACTTTTTTGTCACATTTTTACGCATTCTTATTTCTATCCAGCAATTTGAGACACAATCTGCTCGAAATTCAATTAATTAATGATCTTGCTTTCAGCATCCATTATTTTGCTTTGCAAATGTATTTAAATATTATTTTTACAATTATAATGTCTTTTTGGAAACTGCACTTGTGCGTTTTATGAATTATGATGTTAGCAAAACTATTTTTGCCAGTGAGTATAAAAAGTATACTTTTTGAAAATCGGTCAAATCTTGGACATTTTTTGCCTCAACAAAAACCGGTCAATATTTGGACAACCAAAACGTTTCGGTATTGGACAACCAAAGCTGTTCGGTATTGGATTGGTTTTGGTCAGGAAATTTCGGGAAAATGACATCACTACTTTCTACCCTATCTTATGCGTAATTGCCAATTGGATCACAATATTGTATGTCATTTATTTTGTTTACCCATCCCTTGAACCAGGGTTCAGTGCTTCGGTTTCCCTCTGAACATTCTTATTAATTCTTGGAATTTTACTTTGTTTTGGTCTCCATCATTTTCCTCTATTTGTTTAATTTATGTCAGGCATTGTGACTAACACAGAACACAATAAACCTTAACCTCATGATTGTCATCACTCATCATATATGATATGAATCATATGATTTTTAACAATTTAATTACTTGTTGCAGTGGTCTTTATCTGTATGCTGTGTTGCAGCCTGCGTTGGCAAGACCAATACTGATGGATAATATTTCTCTTCAGGTATGCTCTTGTTTTTTTTTTGTATTATGCATGAATGCTTTAGTCTTGTTTTTTTATTTAATGTTTATTTGTAGTGAGAGCACATTGTTAATCTAACCTTGCTATGTAGGCCCTGATACCGACCAAGTTATTGAGCAATGCCTATTCAACAATTGTTTTTAGGGTGGACAACCTTAGCTGACTGACTGAATTTCAATCTATCATAGGCCATCTTTATCAAGGGCAAGTAGTTAACACAGCTTGGGTTAGGTCCCAATTCTGACTGTATCTTCAAGTTTTAAATGTGAAGCCAATGACTTTTGATTCTGCTCTGTAATTTGTCATTCTGAAACCATTGGGTTTGTCATTGGTTTGATATTTTTCATTGTTTAAAGCTACTATCTGGACTTCTGATACTCTGGCATTGTTATGATATGTTTTGGCTTTCAATTCAAAATAAATTTGTTCCATAGAACTGTAATGAACTGTACATCTATTTGATATGTTCTAGATTTCATTATGTTTTAGTATATATAATATTATGTTGAGTTGATGATCGATGAATTAACCTAAGCACTCATTTGTGATTTTCATTTGCAGGCTGATGAGGTGCAGGCTCTTTCTTCCATTTATGATCAAGAATGGAAAGTTGTCAGCGAGTCTTCCAGAATATATTCTGTTTCCATTATTCATGGTGGAAAAAGTATCACTCTTGAGGTAACTATGTGCATTCATTACATAACTAAATTTTGGAGAAATGTTTGCCAATGATGTTTATCTATCATGCTAAGCTAACCTTTATACAGTTATCAACTTAAACCTCTACAAAACGATATTAAAGGGAGTGTGCCTACTCTTTTGAAATGTCAAATATATTTGTCTTCCAGTAAGAAGCTATTGGTTTGATCATTGGTTACGATAAAATTCACGTCTGGAGCCCCTTGTTGAATTTACTATAATTCTGTTTGTTCATTTTTTTGTTTCAAAACTCATAAATGATCCCTCTATAAACAGAGCAACGAGCCATGTTATCTATAAATGGCCACCAAAACATAACAACAAACCTATCGAACAATGCATGTTGTTTGTGTATTCCGACTTCTGTTCGCACCTATCAGTGCTCACGAGTTGTTTTCTATTGGCCAGTGCTAACAATATATGCTAGCGTTGTAATTTGAAAGCAATGCTTCTAGTAACGAAAGCTCTCTGGCGAATATTTATAATTTTGTTCCGCCGGAATGATCTTGGCGAATTTTGAATATCTCAGCAACTATAGTGAATCTGGGGAAATGGCTAAATTAAGAAAAATATGTTCTACGGACTAGTGCCAACAACTCTACATGACCAATGTGAGAAGGCACACTCCCTTTAGGCTGTGAAATTAGCAATTGTTCACATAATTATTTTAAATCAACATGTAAATGCATCAGTAGTCTTGTTTTTTATCCCCCTATAGATGTCAATGTCAGCAAACTACCCGTCTGACTCCCCATCTGCCGCTCCCTCTGGACACAGATGTCACTGCCGTCTGGGTACCCGTCTGACTCCCCCTCTGCCTCTCCCTCCTCTGGACACAGATGTCACTGCCGTCTGGGTACCCGTCTGACTCCCCCTCTGTCTCTCTCTCCTCTGGACACAGATGTCACTGCCGTCTGGGTACCCGTCTGACTCCCCCTCTGTGACTCTGTCTCTCCCTCCTCTGGACACAGAGTCACTCCGCGGTACCCGTCCTACTCCCCTCTCCGCCCTCCTCTGACCACAGATGTCACTCCTCTGGTACCGCGTCTGACTCCCCCTCTGTGATCTTGTCTTCTCCCTCCTCTGGTGACACAGATGTCCACTGCCGTCTGTGGTACCCGCTGACTCCCCTCTCCGCGCGCCTCCTCTGGACACAATTTCACTGCGTGCTGGTCCGTCTCCTCCCCCTCTGTGACTCTTCTCTCCCTCCTCATCCGGACCACATATGTCACCTGCCGTCTGGGTACCCGTTTGACTCCCCCTCTGTACTCTGTCTCTCGCTCCTCTGGACACAATTCACTGCCGTCTGGTACCCGTCTGACCCCCTCTGTGACTCTCTCTCCCTCCCTGACACAATTCGACTGCCTCTGTACCGTTCTGACTCCCCCTCTGTACTCTGTCTCTCCCTCCTCTGACACAAGTCACTGCTGTCTGCGACTCCGTTCTGACTCCCCTCTTACTTCGTTCTCCACTCCTGGAACAATTCACGCGCCGTTTCTGACTCCCCCCTGGACCTCTGCCTCTCCCTCCTCTGTGACCACAGATGCACTGCCGTCTGGCCCACCCGTCTGACTCCCCCTGTACTCTGTCTCTCCCTCCTCTGTACACAATGTCACTCCTCTGGTACCCGTTCTGACATCCCCCTCTGTGACTCTGTCTCTCCCCCTCCTTGGACACAGACTGTCACTGCCTGCGCCCTTCGTCGTACCCGTCTGACTCCCCCTCGCTGACTCCGCTCTCCCTCCTCGGACACAATGTCACTGCCTCTGGTACCCGTCTGACTCCCCCCTCTTGACTCGCCTCTCCCTCCTCGTCCCGGACACAGATGTCACTGCCGCGGTACCCGTTCTCCCGACTCCCCCTCTGTGACTCTGCTCTCCTCCTCTGACCACAGATGTCACTGCCTCATCCTTACCCGTGACTCCCCCCTGTGACCGCGTCTCTCCCTCCTCCGCACACAGATTCACTGCCGCTGGGTACCACGTCTGACTCCCCCTCTGACTCTGTCTCTCCCTCCTCTGGACACAGATGTCACTGCCGTCTGGGTACCCGTCCGAGGCGCCGCCCCAGTACCAGCTGCTGGCCCCCTGGCTCCGGGGAGATATCAGAAACACACTGGCCAGCCACCTGGATGGCATCTACTGGTATGAAATAATGTTTGTTACGCTGAACTGAAACGGGGATTCAATAATCGATTTATGAATTATGATCCCATCGGATTTCACGACAAAGCGCTTCAATGGCTCTGGGATTACAGCTAATCTTTCTGTGAAATTGAGTCACATATATTGGATGCGACAGATTCCCTATTTGCAGTTTGCGAAGTAAAAAAATGTATTTATAATTTCCTATGTAGAATAATTGGCCAGCAACTATTATTGTTATATTGTTGACTTCATAAACCCATACTGTGTTATGTGTCTGATATGACATTCCAACCTATTTATGTTGAAAGCGAATATTGTCATGATGATAAATATACAGCCTTGAAACTTTGCCGTAACTTATCGAAAATATGTGCATTTCCAGTGATAATATTGGCTCTAGCATACTGTACCTGTGGATTGAACGTGTCAGGGAGTTCTTGGAGGAACTACAGGAAACGTCTCCTGATATAAGTAAGTTTGTTTTCGTTACTTTTTTTTAAGTGCGCTGAATCCGGCGGGTATGCTCATGGAAAACAGGCTTCTAAACTTGGGCGAAGCCGAAAGGTGATTTGACTTTTTCTACTCAGTCGCTGTTCAAAGTGTGGCATTAAACATACTAGGTCAGATGTTGTATCCCTGATAGATATATCTAACGAAGTTGTATGATGATCAGTATTACAGTAGAGGCTTCGCCTAACTTACCGAAGTCTGTGTGTCTTCTTGAGTTATGTTAGTGTGAACTGACATGTCCTGTGTAGTGTCGTTCGTTGAGATAAATCCAGCTGCGACATAATATAAAAACTGCAACTGGCTGCACCACTATTAACACTTTCTGTCTTTGACAGTCGCGTCTGCCTTCGTCAGAGGCGGGTAATTCACCGTCTGCGGTGCCGCCGTCCCGGTGCGTCCCAGTGCAGTACGTACTGCGTCAGTGTGTTGGTGACGATGACGGCTGTCTTTCACAGCAGAGGAGAGCAACTCGCCGACTGCGGTGGTGCCTTGCCCGCCCCCTGCCAGTGTGGACGAGTTTCCATGTCCAGAGATCACGCACGGGGAGTGTATTGTGGACAGGAAGAGTGTGTTCCAGGCCCACTGTGCCGCCGTCGTCAGCGTACAACAGGTCCAGTGAGTATCCAGCCGGTGCAGGGTGTAGCAGCGCAGTTGGAGGGAAGGGGGGGGGGATTTTTTCCGCATATGCCCTATTATGTGCTATTTTACACGCAAATGTGACAATGTTTGTGTTCTTGGTAGTTTTTATACTAGTGGTGCCAGTTTTCGAAAATATTTGTCCTATGTCCGACCGATGTCCAAGACCATGGTCAGCTGTCCGTCCGCAACTGTAAAAAAATCATTGTTTGTCCGAAGTTTGTCCGAAAGCAGAAAAGGTGTTTGGTATGGAATGTAAAACATCTAGTATATAATTCCTAATATATGCATAAATCTAGGGATTTGTGTCGAATAAGTGCTCCAGTTAAGATAACCGAAGCCACAATCATCATCTTCGCGACAAGCCATCATTGGGCATTGGATGTTCGAAAATGTAAAAAAAAATATGTCCGTCTGAAAACCGAATTGGTCTTCGGACGTATTCGGAATTCCGAAAATGACTACCGATTGGCACCACTAGTATATACCTACTTACCATATTATATTCGAACATACTGGAGATGGCAGCTAAGTTGTTCAATGTTCATGCAACCGCCCTATTTTTGTCACATTCCGCTACTTTCTGCTGCCAGCACCTAGCATGCCAGTAACCAGGGGCCTTTATTCTGCTCGACATGCTAGCCATTTATAAAACGTCTCCTTTAGCATTGTCCGGTTCAGACCGGGGCCAGGCAGGTTCGTTTGTGAGCTGTCGTTGACGATGATGTGAGGTGCAGCCTGACGGTACTGAACTTCACTTTCCGTGTCACTTCACACCCGTTCATGTTCACTGTTCACTGTCCAGTACGGCGGTCGGAACCGAGGGACACTGCTGGCCCCTCCCCCTCCTCAACGGTACACTCAGACCACACTGTCTGCATTATATTTTCCCTGTGAAGCGAAGTGCACTTATACATCCCTAACTACTGAATAGTTGAGCGCTAAGAATGAAGTCTTGTCTCCTCAAGGCAAGCGCCTCCCGCGGGCATACAGGCTTGCTTCTTTCCAGGCTTCTGCCACTTGGCTGCCACCTGGTGCTCAGACCCGCTCTGCTTCTCCCTCTACAGCCAGGTGATCGCCCGGCTGAAGGAGTGCCGGAAGATAGCGTCAGCGACGCACAACATGTGGGCGTACCGGATGTGCGGCGCTACCAGCGGCACCTTCCTGCAGGACTGTGATGATGACGGTGAAGCCCACGCCGGCGCCAGGATGCTCCACCTGCTGGAGGTCAGTCGTGGTCTCTGACCATCTGTTCGTGTTCTGGTGATCTATTTCGGTTCTATGGCGATCTGTTCATTGTTCTGTCGCGGTCTGTTCGGTTTTCTGCGCGGATCTGTTCGTGTTTTGGTGATCTGTTCGTGTTCTGGCGATCTGTTCGTGTTCTGGTGATCTGTTCGTGTTCTGGTGATCTGTTCGTGTTCTGGTGATCTGTTCGTGTTCTGGCGTTCTGTTCGTGTTCTGGTGATCTGTTCGTGTTCTGTACCTCAGAGGGAAACTGATGCCATTTCTTCTGATTCCTCTCTTGATATCTGTCCTGGAACATCTGATGGCTCTCCCGATCCCTTTAGTGACTGATATCCAGTCCAGCTCTCTCTCCTCTGGCTGTCCGTGCCAGCTCTCTCCGCTGGCTGTCCGTGCCAGCTCTCTCTCTCCGCTGACTGTCCGTGCCAGCTCTCTCCGCTGGCTGTCCGTGCCAGCTCTCTCTCCTCTGGTTGTCCGTGCCAGCTCTCTCCTCTGGCTGTCCGTGCCAGCTCTCCGCCAGCTTGGCTGTCCGCCAGCTTTCTCCTCTGGCTGTCCGTGCCAGCTCTCTCCGCTGGCTGTCCGTGCCAGCTCTCTCCTCTGGCTGTCCGTGCCAGCTCTCTCCTCTGGCCGTCCGTGCCGCTGCTCTCCGCTGGCTGTACCGTGCAGCTCTCTCCGCTGGCTGTCCGTGCCCAGCTCTCCGCTGCTGTCCGTGCACTCTCCGCTGGCTGTCCGTGCAGGCTCTCTCCTCTGGCTGTCCGTGCAGTCTCCGCTGGCTGTCCGTGCAGCTCTCTCCTCTGGCTGTCCGTGCCAGCTTTCTCCTCTGCTGTCCGTGCCACCCTCCGCTGGCTTGTCCGGCCAGCTCTCTCCCGCTGGCTGTCCGTGCCCAGCTCTCGATGGCTGTCCGTGCCAGCTCCTCCTCTGCTGTCTATGCAGCTCTCCCTCTGGCTGTCCGGCCAGTTCTCTCCGCTGCTGTCCGTGCCAACTCTCGCCAGCTTTCTCCGTCCAGCTTTCTCCTCTGGCTGTCCGTGCCAGCTCTCCGCTTGCTGTCCGTGCCAGCTCTCTCCTCTGGTTGTCCGTGCCAGCTCTCCGCTGGCTGTCCGTGCCAGCTCTCTCCGCTGGCTGTCCGTGCCAGCTCTCTCCTCTGGCTGTCCGTGCCAGCTCTCTCCTCTGGTTGTCCGTGCCAGCTCTCCGCGCTGCTGAGGTCCCTCGCTGAGAGACCCGGCTGTGTCTGTGTTTTCGTTATTATAGTGATAGTCGTGTTTCAGATAGTGTTGTGGGTAGTGGCCGTGTTTCAGACAGTGTAGTGGCCGTGTTTCAGACAGTGTAGTGGCCGTGTTTCAGATAGTATTGTGGCTGTGTTCCAGATACAGTGTCCTGAAATTGTTTTTTGCCAGAGTGTGATGAATTTTCAGAGGACGTCAGTCTTTACGTTTGGCAGTAATGGAAGTGCGATTGATTGTATTGTTCTAAGGATTATGTTGTATCCGCTAAACTTTATAAATTATTGATATGTAAAGATCAATAATTGTCTGATCAATATGCTATATGAACTTAGATACACTATAATGATATCACACTAATTATATATATAAAGTCATAGCAACTAAATTCTTAGCTCGAGAACCTCAAACTAGGCTACCACCACCGATGCAATCGCTAAATGGAAGATGTGTATGCGTACCTCTAAGTACATATCTATCATCAACGACATCAAGGCAACATATAAGGCTAAATTAACTATGTGCTTTGGAACCATTTAGTCTGTATAAATACCTATTACCTATGCGAATAGTAAATGATCCCACCTACGTCAACCATTTCACTTCTGGGTTTACAGGATCGTCTTTATATGACGTCATGAAGAGTAATCCTCGGACTTTCAGTTGTAAAGAGTGACGTCGATAATTGGTAGACCCACAAACTTGACGTGGAGGACCAATGCTAGTACTCCCGGTTAAAAATTTTCAGCAAACCTTCAAGTAACAGAGACCAATAATGCCACCAATATTTTTTCGAAATAAATTTGCTGTCCTCAATTGATGCACTTTTCAGTTCCAAATTGACCTTCCTCGTTGACAATTTCCAAGCTGAATCCACGTCCTCATAAAATATCATAAAAAATAATGGAGATTTCTAATGTTGTTTTTCTTTTGCAAAAGTGCGACGCATGACATCGTAAGAGAAACCAAACATTTTGCAGCTGATAAATGTCAAAATGTGTTGATATATGATATATATATCGGAACTACCGGTTTGGGCGCTGTATGGCGTTGTTGAAGCGGTTTCGGAGAAATAATCATAAAATACCAGTCAGGTAACTTTACTGTGAAGCTGAAAGCCTTTCAAGCAGAAAAAATGATCCCTTTATTCATCTGCGCACTTTTAAGTTTGCTTCAGATGGTTGAACAAGGTCCAAACTGGAAAGGAAAAATAAGAATGATTTCGACGTTTTCGCATGAATTTTTTTATCGAATGTTACCTGAGTTTGCTCCAATTTCCTTCAATGGCAGGTAAAATATTTAGACGTCTCTGGCGCAGTAATACACGAACAATTCTTTCCGGAATGGGTTTGTTTTATATGTTATCGCGTTGGTTTGTTGTGCAATGTCATGTTCAAGGCTACGCACCATCCGGCAAAGAAAACAAGAAGGCAAGAAGACTTATGTGTTTGGGTGTCGGTTTGTGTGGTGCTTGGTAAGATGTATGATTGGATAACATACCGTTTAATGGGTACTGGGTAGGTATGGACCTAGGTAGGTAGGAAGATCGTGATTTTTTTTGTCGAGTTAATATTTTAATACCATTTAGCTCGATCGCTGGTGACGTCGTTTCGATGGCAAGTGACGTGACACAAAAGTTAATTTGGGTGTGTTTTTCCACTCATATTTGCGAATTTTCAGGACACTGTCCAGACAGTGTAGTGGCCGTGTTTCAGGTAGTGTTGTGGCTGTGTTTCAGACAGTGTTGTGGCCGTGTTTCAACAGTGTATGTAGCCGTGTTTCAGGGCAGTGTAGTGGCCGCTGTTTTCAGGCAGTGTAGTGCCGTGTTCGACAGTGTAGTTGGCCGTGTTCAGGTGTGTTTGTGCCTGTTGTCAGACAGTGTAGTGGCCGTGTCTTCAGATAGTGTAGTGGCCGTGTTTTCAGGCAGTGTAGTGGCTGTATTTCAGACAGTGTGATGGCACGTGTCGTTCAGACCAGTGTAGTGGCCGTGTTTCAGGAACAGTGTAGTGGCCGTGTTTTTTCAGGCAGTGTATGGCTGTGTTTCAGGACAGTGTAGTGGCCGTGTCTTCAGACAGTGTAGTGGCTGGTATTTCAGAACAGTGTAGTGGCCGTGTTTCAGACAGTGATAGTGGCGTGATTTCAGACAGATGTAGTAGGCCGTGTTTATCAGACAGTGGTTGTGGCGGTGCTTTCAGATAGTGTCTTTTGTGGGCGTGTGTTTCAGACAGTGTAGTGGCTGTTTGTTTCATGACAGTGTTGTGTGCCGTGAATAATTGCAGACAGGTGTAGTGGGACCGTGTTTCAGTACAGTTGTTTGGCGTGTTTCATGACAGTGGTTGATGGCTGTGTATTCAGACAGTGTAGTGGCTTGATATTGTCAGCACAGTGTTGTGGCTGTGTTTCGACAGTGTTTGTGGCGTGTTGTTCCAGAATAGTGTGTGGCTTTATTTCAGACGTGTAGTGGCCGTGATTTCAGAGCAGATGTTGTGCCTGTGTTTTCCAGGTTGTGGCTTGTTATCAGACAGTGTGTGGCCGTGGTATTCAAGACAGTGTTGTGGCAGTGTTTCAGACAGTGATAGTGGCCGTCAGTAGTTACATTGACAGTGTTGATGGGCTGTGTCTTTCAGGACACGTACTTGGGCCGGTGTTTCAGAACAGTGTTTGTGGTGTGTTTCAGGACAGTGATGTGTGGCTGTGTTTCAGACAGTGTGTGGCGTGTTTCAGATAGTGTTGAGTGCTGTAGTTTCAATGACAGGTGTAGTGGGCAGTGTTTCAGACAGTGTAGTGCCGTGTTTCAGATAGGTAGTGGCTGTGTTTCAGACAGTGTTGTGGCTGGTTACAGTACAGTGTAAGTGGCTGATTTCCAGACAGTGTAAGTGGCCTGTTGGTTTCATTGAACAGTGTAGTGTGCCCGTGTGGTTTCAAGACAGTGTTGTGGCCGTGTTCAGACAGTGTATGTGGCGTGTTCAGACAGTGTAGTGGCTGTGTTTCAGAACAGTCGTGTTGGCCGTGTTTCAAGAACAGTGTAGTGGCCGTGTTTTAAGATATGTTGTATGTGGTCCGTGTTCATGACAAGTGTATTAAGGTGGCCGTGTTTTCAGAACAGTGTAGTGGCGTGTTTCAGATAAGTGTAAGTGGCCTGTGTTTTCAGCACCAGTGGTAGAGTGGCCCGTGCTGTTCAAGCAGTGTATGTAGGCCGTGTTTCAGACAGTGTAGTGGCACCGTGTTTCAGAACAGTGTAGTGGCCCGTAGTTTAAGATAGTGGTGTGAAGAACTGGCTGGTGGATGGTGTGACGCGTTGGTATGGTGGACGACACCAGCTGGGCCCCGACCGCTTCCGACACATCAACAATGCCACGCGCAACGTGCTGCAGTTCACTGGCGCCATCTCTACGCCCGACGAAAAGAAGAAACGCAAAAGCTGACGAAAGATGGCTGTGACGGGATGAAGCGTGGTGCTGTGTTCAATTCATGATCTTACTAACTGTGATTGGGGAGACATGTGCTTGTGTCTTTTATATAAAATGCTTATCCAGTTTCTGGATATTTGTATCTTAAACGTGTCGCCAATTTTTACCTCGATTGTGGTTTGTGTAAACTGATCATGTGCAAATTGTCGATTTTAGTCCATCGACGCGTAAGAGGTAAACCAAATAGAATATATGATTAGAAGGCGCTCTGGTGTGTTACAGTGCGTGGTGTTGTGCCTTGTTGCCGTGGGATGTAAAGATTTAACGCTTTGCTTGCGATATGACTGAATGACACGTTAGTTTTTACAAGCTCATTCAACGTGAAATGGCGTACGCCGTGCAGTGTAAAATAGACGTTGAAAAAACGCACAGTATCAATACTAGCTATATTGAAATATTAAGCGCCGCAACAACTTCGATATATAACACTCGCATAACACTCGCATAACTCGCTATAACAGATAACACTCGCATAACAATAACAACCCTGCGACGCTTTGTAAAGACATCAACAGACAACGGGCGAATTTATACATATTCACCAACAACAACGGGCTCCCAGCTGCTTAGCTGAATTATCACGTCCCACCAACACGTAGCCTAGCACCTCGTGTGCGCTTCAACAACTCAAGAGAAATGACGAGCATGGCAGGTGCAGTACCTTTAGAGCATCGCTTTAGCCAATGATTGTGTCCAAGTCCGAGAGGATTTTCTTCAATCGGCTCAGGAATGGATGCGAGCTCCGGATGGGTTCCTCTCTCGCACATGCTCCCTGGAGGGGGCGTTTTCGTTTCCCGGGGATTGGCTGTAATGTGTGCGGAAAGTCGGGCGGCGGCGGCGGCGGCGGCGGCTGGTCTTGGTGCTGCCCCCTATCGTAGAGCGGCTGGGGCTGCGGACGGCTGGTTGCCCTCCAGCTCGAACCAGACTTCGTTCTTGCGGTTCCAGAATTTCAGCAGGGGGTCGTAGTTGACGCTGTGGAGGTCAAGTGAAGGTCAAGGTCGTAGTTAACGCTGTGAAGGTTAAGGTCTAGTAAGTACGAGGCAGTGCACAGCGGCCAGTGACGTTGCACGGAGACACATCGCGGTACACGCAAAGCGCCACGCACATATTTGTTTAGCATCTCATGCGACACATTAGGAAAGTAGAGCGATCATTACGAGGGTAAGGTGTCATATTTTCCGGTGTCCAATGGTGGGTCAGGACAGCTTACGGTGGGTTAGGACAGCTTACTATCACGCCGCGTATTATGACGTCTCATTGTGTTGATGCGTCGCGAAGGTGATAATATAACGTTATGACAGCATTTCCTGGAGCCCCGGTCCGCTAACGAACCCGTGGTCTGCTAACTGAGCCCGTGGTCCTGCTAACGAACCCCGTGTTCTGATACGAGCCCCGTGTCCTGAATAACCGAGCCCCGGTGGTCCCTGAAACGAGCCCCGTGTCTGATAGACGAGCTCTGTGTTTTCCTAATACCGAGCTCCGTGTCCGGATACGGCCCGTGGTCCTGATACCGACTCCGTGTCCTGTGATAACGAGCTCCGTGTCCTGCTAACGAAGCCCCATGTCCTGATAACGAGCTCGTGTCCTGCATAAGAGCACGTGTCCTGATAACGAGTTCCGTGTCCTGATAAGGCGAACCCCGTGTTCCTGATAACGAGCTTCCGTGTCTGATAATGAAAGCCCCGTGTCCTGAGTAACGAGCCCCGTGTCTGAATGACGAAGCCCCGTGTCCTGTGATAACGAAACCCCGTGTCCTGCTAACGAGCTCGGTGTCCGGATAACGAGCCCCGTGTCCTGATAACGAGCCCCGTGTCCTGATAACGAGCCTCGTGTCCTGAAAACGAGCCACGTGTCCTGATTTGCGAACTGCGGGGGCGCGTCCTCTCCATTCCACACCACTTTCTACACCGCTGCACTGCAGCCCTGCGGCAGCCCAGAGTCTGTGATGGGCTGATGGCTGGCAGTCACAGCCCCGCCGACGGTATCCACCAGCATCAACGGTCGTAAACTAGATCTCCACCCGGGCTGACCCATAATATCTCACTCACTTTCTCCTGTACGAGGGTCAGGTTTAGTTACCTAATGGGGGTTTTCTCCTGCTAATAAACAACGACCCGGACCGACAAAGTTATGGGGAGGCGTGGTAACACGCCGGGATACTGCACTGCAACATGTAACTCATGTCGGAAGCATGGGCAATGGGCATCTCCGGGCACTGCTTCAAAACTAGAACCGTGACAGTAGCACGGTTCGATTCATTTTTTTTCTCTCTGATTCCAGAGAACATATTTGATGAGATACATAGTTGTTGTACAATCAGATGAAATTTGACATGAACGGTCGAATTCCTTATGGCGGCTGTCGCGCCCGGGCGGCCGGCCGCCGGTCGCTGGTATCGTGTTTGACACACCATGAGTATAATTATGTATTATTAGCATGCTGCCTTATCATGTATGCATGGCGCGCGGTAGTCTTCTCACAGGTAACCACATCATGCATCGTGATCCTATGGCGGCGGCAGGTCGATAGCCTGACAGCGCTAATGGTGCATTTGACCCGTTTTAAATTACTTCTGCAGCATCTGCGAGGGTATAAGAAGCAACACCCTCATGAGCGACCTACAAGCAGGACTATCGACCACCATTCTGCCGGCTTAGCGACTGTGGTGCATCCTGAGATGCCTGAAAGCTTTCCACATTTATAATTGCAAATGAACTATAAATGGAACACATACTGAATCGCCCCTGGTCTACACTCTACATCAAGAGACGTACCGCCCTGGCGATCTGAGACAGTGACCTGGTGTGCTACAAGTGATAGCTGGATATGACAACTGCATCGCAAAGTGTTGGGGAGCGCACGTCTTTGTCTGTCGTCTGTGGCATTGTGGCAGTACGTTAAGGCGGCCTGCTGGTCAGCACGTGATGACTCGCTCCCGATTCGCCGTGCCTCAGGCCCAGCAGGCCCAGCACTGGAGCCGGAAGATTGACGATTCTGCCAAACCTTTGATTCAGGAATGGAGATGCTTATGCATATAGCAGATCGTTATAGTGCCCCGTGTAACAGTTGATAGCGGTGTCAGCAGGATGCCAGACACCGGCGGACCCCCGGAAATCTCTCTGGAGGAGAGTGTTCTGAATAAGAGGGCCTCAAAGCCATAATAAATCATCCTCTCAACAATGATCCATCAAGTGCTGCATCAAGTAGTACCAATGCATGCAGTAGTGAAGTAGCCGTCTACTACTTTATACAGCTGCAGTGTACAGTGCAGTCTAGAATAGACCTATGGTTCTGTCCACTTCAATCGACACCACCTGATGTCGATGCGCCCGGCGAATAAATCCTTCGTGAAAACGGCTAGTAGCAGTCCTTTCAGTGCACTATTTTAATAAACCCTCCATTTCTCTGAGGCGATGCTTGTTTTTGTCTGTCGGAGGCTAGCTTTGAAAGTATTTTAAAATTGCCTTGCCTAAGCGCACCCGTTCAATTCGATCTCAACATTTGTTCATCGGTGCTGTCTGTCGGTGCTGCACGCAGTTAAATCTAATGAAACCATTTATGCTAGTAATTGCATTGGATTCCACTGCGTGCAGCACCGACAGACAGAGACAGAGGTGGTGTCGATGAAGTGGACAGAACTTATGGTCTAGACTGTACCTGTACCTGTACATGGATAGTGGGTGCGTTGCGTACCTGTAGTACTTGGTGTAGTCGATTCCCTGCAGTTCCTGCTCGCGACTGATCTTCTCCAGCTGGAAGGCGGCGCGGTCCCACCCTGCCCGGTACACCACGTAGCCGCCGAACCGCCTGCGGAAGAGGCACCCGTGTTTCACTAAGGTCGCACACGAGATCATTCTGACGCTGCAGGCCAACACGACCTGCTCACATACGGCTGCTCGTTACAATGAAGTCTTAGTGTGGACGTGCGTCTCGTTGCCATTCATCCGTTTACTTGTTTGCTGAGTTTATTGGCGAATCGCATGCGATACCGATGTGTAATGCATGACAACAGGGTGGCGGCGAAAGCTCTGTATCCGTCGTCGCCGGGACCTGTTCTGACACACTAAGACGTCCGTGCCTGGCTTAAACATGAAACCACGGCACTGTGACTACTGCAGTCTGCTTGAAACTACTCACTATGCGTGCCAAGCCTTGCTGTGTAACTTTGCATGTTTTACCGCCGCTTTGCCAACACCCGCTCACCCGGCTGTAGCGTTTCTCCAATAGCAAACCCTCTGATCAATCTAGTTAGCACACACGTCACTTAATTGTATGTGTATACACTATGCACACAGGCGCATTGTAAGCAGCTCTACGCTATCTGGTGGCACCTTTCAGTCCCTGTACTGACGCCTGTTGGCACTGGGCAGGTAACGGTCGACCAAGTTGGCGTCTATTGGCCGACACCCAACGTTCTGCTTCCCGGCGCTGCTACCGGCGGGCATTCACCGGACGTGGGCGCCACATAACCAGTTACGGTGCTCTCATCCAATAATCGTCACTCACCTGGCGATGACCGTCTTGGCCGGCCAGAGGCTGATCTCAACATAGGGGTTGTCCGGCATGGGTGGGGTGGTCTGCAGCGCGTGCGGCATGTACCAGCACATGCGGTACACGGGGTTCTCCGAGTAGGCGTCGAAGCGGGTCGTCTGCGGCAACGTCATCTGGATCTTCTCCTCTGGAGACAGCGAAAGAGATGACAGAAGGCATAAGGGAAGAACGGGAGATGGGATTCTGTTTGGCTTTGGAGAGCTAGGTGGCGGCAGAGTCAGTGAAAGGTAATTATAAGTGCATTTTCAGTAAACAAATATGCAAATTCACAATAGCACAAATCCGTAGCTATATGCATCAAGTATAGCTTCATGGCATTTATTAACATTTGATTTGATCTGACCTGCAGTCAAAAAAGTAAACCTTTGATGTCGGTAGAAGATCATTAGTAGATAATATCGTGCTACATTTCTTAGCTCTCTCCGTTTAATTGTGTTATATGAGAGGCTGAGACGCATTTATTCGTCGCAAACTTGTAACTGACACAGATGAGTCGACTCAAGCCTGACTCATCAGCCGTAGAACCAACTCGACTCTTGACCCAAGTGCTGTTCAAAACATTGGAATCGACTCGACTCTTGAATCGGAAATGATAATTTTGTGAGTCAATTCAATCTGACTCGAGGGTTTTTCTGATTCTGACTCAATTATGACTCGTAGTCAAAGTCGACTGACAAAC
Organism: Semibalanus balanoides; assembly: GCA_014673585.1. Classification (NCBI taxonomy): domain Eukaryota; kingdom Metazoa; phylum Arthropoda; class Thecostraca; order Balanomorpha; family Balanidae; genus Semibalanus; species Semibalanus balanoides. The sequence continues at coordinate 74,098 of VOPJ01008614.1, read as the reverse complement.
TTCAGATTCAGGGGGACGCAATTTTCGCTCCTTATATACTATACACCCACATGCGAACACCGTCAACGGAAACTGTTCAGCGGGTAGGGGGAGCGTCAGCGTAATTGTACCCAAAAAGTTGAATCAACAACCAATGTGGTGTCTTCCGCCTAACCCACCTCTGCTGTTCTCTCCGGCGTAGTACTTAAAGAGCCTGTCGAACATGAGCTTGGTGCGGTTCCACTGGAGCGCCTCCTCTTCCATGGGCTCGACAGTGACGGGTTCCTCCGTGCAAGCCCAGCGCTGGGCGGGGTAGTGTCGGATCTCATAGCCGGCCTCCTGAGGGCAGACACAGGGCACGTCAGGGCGGGGTAGTGTCGGATCTGATACCCGGCCTCCTGAGGGCAGGCACAGGGCACGTCAGGGCAGGCACGGAGCACAGGGAACGTCAGGGCAGGCACGGAGCACGGCACAGGGGGCGTCAGGGCAGGCACGGAGCACAGGGCACGTCAGGGCAGGCATGGAGTACAGGGAACGTCAGGACAGGCACTGAGCACAGGGCACAGGGAACGTCAGGGCAGGCACAGGGCACAGGGAACGTCAGGGCATTTGTCCGCCCCTGTAGCTCAGTGGGAGAGCCCTGTACTTCTGACCTATACCGGTAGTGGCAGCCCGGGTTCGAGCCGCTTCGGCGCTCGCTATTTACTCCTGACTCGGATGGCCTGCGGCCGGTGGTAGCGGTCGCACTCAAGGCCAGGTGACGTCAGTGAGTGTGGCAAAACGTGTCCAGGTATGTTAGGCACGTACAACTTTCGTCTCTAAACTCTGCTGGCCAACAGGAATTGCGCGATCGGGTGGTGAGGTCAGGGCCAGCGCAAAGCGCAACAAGCTCTGCCCTTAGCGCGGGTGCTGACCTCGGAAAGCCATCCATACAAAACATTCAGACTAAACTTGTACAAAAGGGCACAGAGCACAGGGCACAGGGAACGTCAGGGCAGACACGGCACCGAAGATGCAGAGCAGAGGGTGGAGAAGGCAGGAACGGCAAGGACTGGGACAGCAGACAGTGATAGCACGGACTGGAAGGCAGGCAGATCGGAGGGAGCAGAGACAGTAGGTGACGAAATTAGCTCCATTTTCCTACATAATGAATCGTTTCCTAAATCATGCTTCCATTACTCAGGTGATAAATAGAACATAATTTCATGGTAACTAATGAACGTCAGGGGTGTAAAGTTTCCTTCTTCAGCCCCCCCCCCAACTTAGCTTCACCCCCCCCCCTCCCCCAACTTGGACAAGGAAGTGTGAAATCCGGGAAGAAATATGTATTTTGTGGATTTTGATGGCACTTGAAGCTATTTTTCCCAGCTCAGCCCCCCCTCCAAATATTCTAATGGAGGCTACGCCCCTGATGGACGTGTTATCATCACGGTTCCATGAGAACGAATGTGTCTGTGCAGCATGACACAGATTCGTCAGCCGTCAGGCATGGAGCACTTTCACTCGGAAGTATTCGGTTGCACGTTACATGTCCGCTGCGGCTTAAGGTTTCTCATTGCTATTATGGATGATTGATGGAGACAACAGCTGGGTATTCCTGGCATCGCTCAAAGGAAATAGTTCACCTTCAACATGGGTTTTGAACTGAGATAGCAGTTTTGTAGCCCGTGTTGAAAAACCCTTAGTTTCTAGTTTTCTGGACTGAAAGGGCTCTCCAGCCAAATATATTTCACTTTTTGTCGAAGGAATGTGGGCCATAAGCAAAGAATGTGGCATATAGTTTTGATACAATCAATGATGTACGTCCTTCTGTCCTAAATCGGCGCGATGTATGGCTATTTTTGACAATATGAAAAGAAGTTGTATTTCAAAATATAATCAAATCGTGTTTGAAGAAAAAAATCCAAGGTGCCGAACTATTTCCGTCGGCAACCTCCGGCCCGCGGGCCAGATCTGGCCCGCGATCGGCTGACGTCCGGCCCGCGGCTGGTATCGGCAACTTACATTGTATTCCGGCCCGCGGTGCCTTCAGAAAATCGAAAATAGTTTAACAAAAAAGTTATGCGTGCATTCGTGATGTTTTTCATTCTCACTTTTGCTGCTGGCACAAAATTTTATCCTCGAAGTCAAATTATGTTTTGCGGCCCACTGGGTCGGCTAAGAAGCTGAGACGTGCTTTATTTTTTTTAGATAGATTTTGCCTGCTGGCCATCTGTCTAAGAAGTATACATATCCACCATGTGACATTACGGCAAACATCTCAGCTGTTAAGACAACTTTTGAAATGCCATTAATTACGGCTTCATATTTCCCAATGGTGACATCGTCATTGCCGTCAATTGTATCGATTTATGCCCCGGCCCGCCGACTGCTTCCAGATCTCTCATCCGGCCCGCGCCCTAAAAAAGGTTGCCGACCCCTGCTTTAAAGGGACACTGCCACCTTCCAAAAAGTTCTCAAATGTACACCGTTTGTGGTGCTAAATATGAAGTAATTGCTGCTGAACACGATTATGACATTTGTTTCTCACAAACATTGTCCCTTTAAGTACGTTCGAGCCTCAGTAGGTGTGGTGGTGGTGAAGTTTATCTACAGAAACACCCTACCAGTCTCAGGCTCTATTTTCACTTCGGTTAACTTATAATTTCTATCCGAAAGTGAATGTCATCTATAAATAACTATTGTGTTTTGGTTAAAGAGGTGCACTACACCTAGTGCACTTAACTTATGTCTGGGGTAGTCGCATGCAGGTAGTTGTTCCTTTATCACAGATAAGTTATGTTAGGGGCCAATGGTCATAGGTACACTACATACCTATACAACTTTTACTGCTAGAGCAGCAATTATGCAAACATTTTCGCTTGTTTCCTCAGTCATCACTCCCCAGAAGCTATATTAAAAAGGCGTGTGGTGTGCATGTGGCTGAATAAAAAATTGAACGGAGGCTTGGTTAGTGAAAAGATAACGCAAATTTATGGGTGGTATAGTAATCCGAGGACAAAAAGGACCGACCGTCATCACAGATTAGAATTGGATAGAGCTGTTCGGATGCCTGATGGGCCGCCCGCCTTTGTCGGGTGCCGCCTTGTCGGCCGTTTATATTTAGCCGGGTGACAGCGAAATTTGTAGGCATTTTACGGCAGTACCTACTATGGATTTCAGACCGCGTAAGACCCCGTTTTTTGGCGATAATTTGTTAAGAAATTGCCGAATCCGAATCAAATTTTTGCACTGTCTTTTTCAGCCCAGGCGCCAATTTCTGTCCGTATAATCTGTTAACAAAAAATCAAAACTTATGGTACTTGTCATTGACTCGTAACGTTAAGATCTGCTCGGTAAACCAATTCCCAGTGACCCTGCAGTAGAGGCTACCGTGACGTAGGATGTGAGCTGTGACCTCAACAGCACGTGACTGCCTACGATGATGACGATAAGACAGCACGTGCCTTTGAGGCAGGGGCGTCGCCGCAATATTTCGAAGTGAGGGGGCCAATCCAGGGATATGGAGGGAGCCAAGCGAGGGTTCTGGAGGAGCCGGCACCGTAGGCCTAATGTTAAAATCCTGTAAACTTGGGGGTGCCGAAGAGGGTTTTGAGCGCACCTGGGGGTGCCCGGCTCCCCCGAGGCTCCCCCCGGTGGCGACGCTCCTGCTTTGAGGTCACAACCTACGTCACGGTAGCCTCTACTGTGGGAATGGGTCTACCGTGCAGATCTTAACGTTACGAGTCAACGACAAGTTCCATAAGTTTGATTTTTTGTTAACAGACTATGTGAACATAAATCGGCGCTTGGGCTGAAATAGACTGCGAAAATTTGATTCGGATTCGGTCATTTCTTAACAAATTTTCGCCAAAAACGGGGTCTCACGCGGTCTGAAATGCGTAGAAGTCCTTCGCCATTCCTCATTGATTTCAGTACCTACGTTTGCGTCCGGCATACTAAGTTTCACATCTTAATTGTTTTTTCAATCGACCTTCTCCTTGAATGTACCAAAGTGAAAAAAACTTGTTTTCACTTTGGTACATTCAATGAGAAGGTCGATTGAAAAATATTGAAAATATATTCATGCTCCTTGCACAAGCACTACGAGAAATAAGTTTCACATATACAGCTTATGTATTAGAGGTGCCACTTTTCTACCCACCTACCCACCAGGTGCGGGTAGTTACTACCCACATGGGTAGTAGTGGGTAGCACAAGCACTCATTTGGATTTAGTGGGTAGTTTGCGGGTAACATAATGTTCATAAACTGAACAAAATTTTATAACAGGGATTTTGATGCGAATTGGGATGCTTTAACAAATATAGGCACCTCAGTTAGTGAGCATAGATCAACACAAATCAGTTGAGCATTAAAAAACGAGTTATTAAACGGTAGACATAAAGATGGACAATTTTCTTTGTGGGTACTTGCGGGTAGCTGGCAGCCTATACGGTCATGTGGGTAGTGGTGGGTAGTTGAAGGGGTTTTGCGGGTCGGGTCGGGTAGCCACAAGCCTGAAAAGTGGCACCTCTATTATGTATACATGCATCATATGCTGCAAGTGCGGCATTATATCTCATTTCTCAACATCGGAAGCTACAGCTTCCGAAATCGTGAGGCTGGCTGTGACATTTATGTCAGTTTGCAATCTGCAATTCTGCATAGCTCTGGAGTCTGTTGAGTACAGAGGCTTAGTGGTTATAGCTTCTACTGGAATAGTCGAGCATCTAACGGACTACCTACGCTTGCACGGAATTAGCAAACCCAATACGTGAAAGAAGGAAGGTTTATTTTCACAAAGCAGACCATTTCTCCGATACCCAAGCGACCTGCACCTGTGCCGAAAGTTACATTTGAATGTCTGCCAGCTCTCACCTTGTTGTTGTTGATGACCGAGTTGGGCGCGTAGTCGAACTGCGGCTCTCACCTTGTTGCTGTTGATGACCGAGTTGGGCGCGTAGTCGAACTGCGGCTTCTCACCTTATTGCTGTTGATGACCGAGTTGGGCGCGTAGTCGAACTGCGGCTCTCACCTTGCTGCTGTTGATGACCGAGTTGGGCGCGTAGTCGAACTGCGGCTCTCACCTTGTTGCTGTTGATGACCGAGCTGGGCGCGTAGTCGAACTGCGGCAGAAGACTCGAGACGCGGTCGCTGACCTGGTTCAGGTCAATCTTATCCTTCAAGTTGTCACTAACGGCTGAGTACAGCTTGTCAGACACTCCGGAGAACCATGTGCCAAGCGTGTCCAGGATGGAGGACACGGTGGGTTCCTCCTGGTCCGCGGCCGCCGGGGGGCCGCTGTCGGCCGCCGGCACCGAGACAGCGTCCTGCGGAGGGGGAGAGAGGGACGGTCAGAGGTGCCGAGAGGGAACACCGCGCTCAGGGGTGACAGGCGCAAATGACACTACCCTGCTGGAATAAAACGGCACATTAGGTTGGGCGTTTTAGGTTCGGCGTTTTACTAAAGCATAATGCGTGTCGCATGGTTGAGCTCTGGCCAGGGGCGGGTCCACGGATTGTTGTCATGGGTGGCAAAATTGACTGAGTAGATACGCATGCGTCATTTACTGGGAGCAGGTGCCACGGAAGTATAAATTGCTTATAAAACTCGCGATAAATAAGATTAAAACCCAACAGATTTCGTCCTATCATTATGTAATTTATTAGCTGTTGACTTTTTTGCAGGTTCTTCAAATATTGTAGTGGGAAGTGGGCTGAAATAACGAATAGGATGCACCCCCGTCCCCCATTTGATGCGCGTGCCGCGTATTTAAACCCTTTCAGCGTTTGTGTATTTTGCTGCTATAGTATGGGGTTATTTAGTGCCGCAAAGTGGCGTGAAATTTTAACGGTTTTGCCTGGTAAGCCCCAGAAATAGCTATAGGCGATGTCAGGATAAGGTCGACCTTGTATAGGATAGGAAGCTAAAAATGTTATTCATTCAATTCAGCGTTACGACCAACCGAAAAAGTTGACGATGGGTTCGTAATGACGATGGTCACCGATGTGACGCCGCGAAGCGGCGTGACAATTTTTTTATGTCGTGATTTAAACAAATTAGACCTGACCGTGAGTGGAGCTAAGCTTCAGGAAATCCCTTTTCCTGGTTACACATTTGAGTATGACTCAAAATATTGGTCCCGGGGGCCAGCAGTTACCTGCCGCCAGGGAGAGCCTCAACCAGACACTTAATGCAATGCTTTTTCCCATGTTCCAAATTGGCATAAGCAATTGCGAAACTTATGCCATGCTGCGAGGCAGCGCGGCATTTTCCCGTTTTTGACTAAATAGCCTGACTTTGACTGAGCTAAAAAAAAACGCAGAGGCCGACCGCTTGATGAACCCTTTTTTCGTGTTTTTTAGGAGGGGGCAAATAATAGTTTCAATACTTTTTGAAGGGCATGGCCCCTTTTCCCCCTGGATCCACCCTTGTTCACCACCACCACCACCACTGGTGCGGCGGGACCATTCACCAATCACCACTCTACTCGTGTTATTGCAGACTGGCTCCGGGAGCTCCTTCCTTACTGGTGCGGCGGGACCATTCACCAATCACCACTCTACTCGTGTTATTGCAGACTGGCTCCGGGAGCTCCTTCCTTCACTGCACAGTCACTGTTTGCCGCCTTGTCTGCCAGCCTGACGAGTGATGACCAAGTATCAGTGACGGGCATCTCTCCGATACTGTTCGTGTTGTTAGCCGCTGGGTTTTCTCAATTCTCTATCCCGGCTGTCGAGTGTCGACTGGTGTGACCAGTCTATTAACATTGCTCGCGGTTGCTGTTATAGGTATCAGCGGAGGCGGGTGAAGAGGTAGGGTGGGGTGGGGAGACAGAGAAGGCGGGTTTGTCGCCGTCTGGGTGGCTCGGCGGCCAATCATTGTTGCCTTCTCGTGGGGTGTTCCATCGTCAGCGGTCTGGCCGGAGGGAGTTAGCGGTGCACACTGCGCCAACTCACCTCATCAAGCACTTGGCTCCTGTGGCAGGAGTGGCCGCCAGCTGACTCGGCACACACACAAACTCTGAACCCACTGCTTTCCGAATTCCGAATGTACAAAAATCCATACATGCACATTGCACGTCACCACCGGCGACGAAACTGCGTGCAGAGTCTGCGCCGAGATGTCCACAGCGCCCTCCTATAGTTAACAACTATAAAATAAATTTGTAAAAGCCTTATGACCGAGCGGTGGCAAACTCTTTCATTCCTCAGACTTATTTTCCTTTTTCTTCCCAGACGGTGAGATGGACACCAATCTACTTCCCGCTGATATCTGATAGCGTCGAGCCACACGCGACTACACCTGTCCAACTTCACCGGCTTCCAACCGTCCCTGTTTCGATCTCGCCTCCAGTTGTTATCCACCTTCACCGGCGTCCAACCGTCCCTGTTTCGATCTCGCCTCCAGTTGTTATCCACCTTCACCGGCGTCCGACCGTCCCTGTTTCGATCTCGCCTCCAGTTGTTATTCTGGAAACGCGCTGACCCAGTGGAGAACGAGAGCGCAGTCCCGGTGCAGGCGCCGGCGATGTTTGGTCTCCAGACTGCGCAGGTTCAGTTTCACGGTCCACATACCAGTTGGTTACTATGCGTGACGGACCAACGGCGGCCTTCCCGCCCACCGGCTCTCCGTTAGGATCGGCTAGCGTGCCCGACAACCTGTTTCAAGAAGTGTGCATCTCGGCCAGGTATCGGAGGACCCGTATACCCCGCCCCGCCAGCCTCACCAGCTCACAAGGTATCGGAGAGGGACCCGTATACTCCGCCCCGCCAGCCTTACCAGCTCACAAGGTATCGGAGAGGGACCCGTATACTACGCCCCGCCAGTTTCACCAGCTCACAAGGTATCGGAGAGGGACCCGTATACCCCGCCCCGCCAGCCTCACCAGCTTACAAGGTGCCGGTTGAATCATCCAGCGTTTCTGCATACGCGATGACATCAGCCACTGTCAGATGCTTCTTACACTCGTCATCGACTGATCGCGGCTGGCGGCTTTCACTTATATGTAAAGTGGACGGTGGACCTACTTGTATATAGGCTGCCCTGCATGCGACAGGTAAGGGCACAGAGAGATTGAGCTATGACGCCGGTCGGCTTAGATATGCATCTGCATTACCATAATGCATTCAGCACACCTACCGACATGTCGGGCATCGTTTACCAAGCTCGCGGCGAGAGCTGTTGTATAATTCGATTACAGCAGACGACAGGTCTGTCGTGCTACCTATAGGAAAATGGTAACAACTTAGAGGCAGCGAACATCAGACGGCATGCATATCAAACGTTTCCGAAAACCGAATGCTGGGGTTGGGCGAGAAAGGGCTGTTTGTGCGAACTGGTGCCCTGGACTTGAAAATACTGATCCTTGTTGAAACAAAAAATGGAACAATAGTGGAAATTTATTTCAATTTTCACAAGGTCGGATAATTTTCAACAAAAAACTGGCATATTTAAGAGCACAAAAACATAACTGGCACTACATAGTACCTACATATTGAATATTGATATACCGGTGAAGTTTGCCCTTCGATATACTCGTATATGGCACTTGGTAGCTATACATGCCGACTTCTTCTTGTTTGACTTATCTCCTGTAGGTACTGCTCATGGGTGGATCCAGGATTTTTTAGAAGTGGGCCGTAGGCCAATTTAGGGGCGCCTTCCAACAATCCAGGGGCGCCAATGGGACACTGAGTGGTCTGCGGGGCGCTCTGTAATTCTGATAGGGGCGCCCAAGTGGTCTGAGGGGCAACCTGCAGGTTGTGGCGGCGGCGGCCTCCGCCGTCCGGTCCGCTATTGTCGGCCCGGCGCTCCGATCCTTCGAGGAAATTAAACTGAAAGGCATAAATTGGCGCTTTCTCGTGGGATATTTCCAGAAGTGGAGAAGGTCATCCGGCATTCCAGATGACAAGCCAGATATGAGAGACCCTAGGCTGAGGTCCCGCTCAGCAGTAGGGCGGATCCAGGGGGCGCGGGGCCGCGCCCCCAAAAGCCAGAGGGTGGCCCCAACGGTCGTCATCCCGGTTCCTGGCGGCGCCCGGCGACGGACAGCCGTGGGGCACCCTTCTGGCGTTCTGGGGGGGGGGAGGGCGGCCCCTGCGCCCCTGGATCCGCCCCTGGCACTGCTGACGGGACCTCAGCCATAGGGTCTCTCATATCTGGCATGTCATCTGGAATGCCGGATGACCATCTCCACATCTGGAAATATCCCACGTGAAAGCGCCAATTAATGCCTTTCAGTTTCATTTCCTCGATGGATCGGAGCGCCGGGCCGACAATAGCGGACCGGACGGCGGAGGCCGCCGCGTGACGACGTCACAAATTAGCAGACACGTGATTGATAGAGAACTGCGCCTTGCACTTCCGAACCCTATTTCATCACTCAAGAGATTCACCGAGAAGGCACCATGAAATCGGTGAAAGTCGCTAGCAACAGCAGGTGGGGTGAGAGAGGAAATTCCTTCGGTCGGACATTTTTTTTTTTAATTTAGACCGATGCTTTTTATTGGATGGATTTATTGGAACAGCGATCTTCGCTAAGCATTAAGCAATGCTTGTTGCGTGCACCTTAACCCGTGCTCCATCTAACCGAGTAATTCTTGTTCACCAGCAGTATGATATAGGCAGTGTGCGGGACAATTTATGTGTAGGTATATTGATGTGTGAGGTTAGGATGGAGGCCTGTCCCCGTTCCTCGGCGAAAAATGTCTGCGTGAAAGTGCAGTGTGCGAGTTATTCCGCATTCAGTATTCAGATAGACACTGTCACATTCAGACAATCAGCATTCAGACAAGACTCAGCTCACGAACCGCTGCAACAGGATATAGTGCGATATAGCTTTTTTGCGATATAGCCTAGACCAGTTTTAGCTCCTGAATACAGAGAAGGTATTTTTTGTTCGTATCTGTTCAACAAAAGTCCAAAAATGTGAATTAAAAAATGACGTCATAAATTCTTACATTAAGGAAACCATCACTCAGTCAAAAATAGAGATATTGCTTTAAAATTTGGTTTTGGTTTTGTTCATAATCAGTTTTCTCACATATATTCTGTTTTTTTAAATTATCTCTCAAAATTTTGATTTTGTGGTGATTTTCCCAGAAATCAGATTTGTTTTTTTGGGTGTCAAAACCCCAAAAATGTGAAATGTTAAAATTGACATATTTAAGGGACACTGCCACCTTAACATTATATTTGAGTTAAGATAGCCATTTTGGCTGCTTGGCATTGAAATATGTATGGCCAGTATGTTAAAAAACCACTGAGGGGTCGAATCACAGGAGAAATCTTTTGTTTTGATTTGACATGCTGTAACATTCACCAGTCCCATGTATTTGAATGGGGACCGTGAGCCGATGTCGTCGTCTCTCTTTACTAAATGTTGATTACAGTCGACTTGTTTTACGTTTGCAGGGCATATTTTAACGTATTGACTGCGTCCCGAATTGCGTTCTATTTCGGGACGCAGTCAGTACGTTGTCAATACGTTAAAATATGCCCTGATTACGAATGTCATAATCGTGTTCAGCAGCAATAACTTCATATTTTGCACCACAAATGGCGTACATTTGAGAACTTTTTGGAAGGTGGCAGTGTCCCTTTAAAGGAAATGTAATTTTACGTCTTTTTGTCTTTTTCGTTATCAATTTGCTGCAAAAATTATTTTCTATGATTTTTCAAACATTCGTCGTTTTTTACGAACATGACGTCACCAAAATGTCATTATGTACGAAACTACTTGACCAATTTCAACGACATTTCGACAGGATATGTATAATTGTTGTCAACTCAGCTAATGCAAATTTCAGAAAGATGTGCAGTATGTGTAAAAAGTAATTAAATAAAAAAAATTTGGGGGGCTGTCAAGTGTCAGCCCCCCCCCCCGTAGGACGAGGGTTAACCTCATTTATGCATGGGAAGCGGTCATTATTTACAAAATAAGCTATTGGCACGCTGACTGCCGCCGTTAAACCGATGACCAATTAAGCACATTTATGTGTTCTTCTTTCGGAAAATCACTCGGAAGCAGATTAATGCTGGTTTCTTGAAAAGGAGGTGACCTGTTAAATTCACATAGTTGACGTTATGTTCCCGCTCCACTCATTCGATAGGTATAGCGCGTTTAGAACTCTCATTACGCAGCTCATTCTGTACCGGGTACAGACATAATGACCAGATCATGTGCAAGCTCCATTTACGATTGTTTTAAACATTTTAGGCTGAACTTATAATTGGCGAGAATGCAATACCATGCAAGGGCGGATCCAGCTGTCCGTTTTTTTTTTGGGGGGGGCAGACCGTTTTCAGCGGACCTTACCTACCCCAATTTCAAATTTCTTCCCGGATTTGGTCCGCTTTATTTTGCAGACACACGATTTCTTATAATTTCTTTATTTATTTTTTTAATTTTTTTCGACTTCTTTGGATATCGAAAAAGGAAAGATGTCAGCTTGCAGTTTTTATTGTTCCGACATTGCCTTACAGTGCCAGAGCAAAACTATTTCAATTGTCAACTGTACCCAAGGGCGTCACCGATAATTTTTGAGTGGGGGGATGGGCTGAAATGACGCAAAAATGTACTTCATTTTTCTGCGTGCATTTAAGCCTTTGCAGCATTTTGTAGTTACTTTATATTAAAATATAGTATTTTGTTATTTAGCGCCGCCGAAGCGGCGCGAAATTTTTACGGGGTTTGATTTGATGAACCACACCTAAGAAGGGTTCGCCTTGTAGAGATAAAGCCAACATGTGTTCATTCAATTCACCGTAATGAACCGAAGACGATGCGATGGCTCGTTTTGACATGGCGACCGACCTGACGCCGCGAAGCGTCGTAAAAGTTTAATTTTAGGTTGTGGAAAACGAAAATTTAATATTGGAACCAGACTCAGAAAACATTTTGGTTGCAGATTGCGCCTGGTTGCACATCTCGGTATGATGAAAAATATTTAAATTAATGTAGTTTTTAACAAATATATTGTTCGGATAGTAAATCACGATGACCGGTGGCAGTAAGTGCTTAATAAATTAGGTAGGTATATTGGATAATAATAACTGTATACATATACACCGAACTGCAACAAACAATTGGTAACGGTGCAAATGGTTTGAAAACAGCAAGCGGCAGAACGGCTTTTCCGCACATAAATGGTGCCTGGCGCGGATCTGGGGACTGGGAGCGAATGGCTCTGGGGAGATCGTCCTGGCCTGGTCCCACTATTCAGCATTTTCTTCAGCACTTGGACACCGACCAGAAGCAGCTTCCTGGTGCCGATTGTCCGGCGTCCCTGCGTTATGTGTCACTTTTTCGGAAATGCAGACCAGTGCTTAACATGGGAGCCACTTAAAGTTAATATTTTAGAGAGAGTGGCCATGCAGGCGGGCAGCAAATAGGCTACGCCCAGGGCAGGACTTGCGAGACACCGCCAGGGGACTGCCAGACACTTAATTCAGGTTTCCCATTTCCCATATTTCTATCATTAAACAATTGCGATATTTAGGCTGTCATCGCGCGAACGGCTGCGAAATTTTTCGGAGTTTTCACTGTCATAGCTGCAATTTTGATGTTGCAAAAGCAATTTTTATTCAGCTGTACGTCCGACCTTTTTTTTTTTTTTTTTTTTTTTTTTTTTTTTTTGGGGGGGGGGCAAAACATAGTCTCAGGACCTTTGGAGGGGATGGCCCCTTTGACCCCCCTGGATCCACCCTTGATACCATGTGGGGTACCCATGCATATATTGCTCGAAATGCAATCCATAACCTCCTGTAGCGAATAACATCAGGTGACCCGGCTGACATCCTGAGATGCCTTATCTTCTAAAGGAGTTCGTCTCCCAATCTAGCAAAGGAACTCGGTAGCTACACAGTACACTTCCACCACATAGTAACCGCAGTCTAATGTCCCCACCACCAGCGTTCTATGAACCGAGAGCGTCGGCACTCGGCACGCGACCACTCCAGTATTCCAGAGCTGTGTTCAGCACAGTCACAGTGTTCTCAGTGTGTTTAGCCGAGCTGCTGACCGGCCAGTCCCGACACCGGGACCCGGGTGGCCAGTCGCCCGAGTCCTGACAGTTGACACCCACCTGAGGCAGGCAGCTGACAGCCGCTACGCACAACACGAGCACCGCGACACCGGAGGAGGCCTTCATGGCAGCGAGCACGGGCACCGACTGACTCAGGTGTGGTGCGCCCAGCAGCTCCTCAGCGCCGCCGCCGCCCAGAGCCGCCCAGAGCCGCCGCCGCCGCCGCCGCCGCCGCGCCGCCGCTGAGACGCGTGCGTCAGACCAAGTTTCACTGCGCCTGAGGTGTCTCGGACATGCATCTAGGGTCTAGACCAAGGCCGCCTCATCATATGCTACAATTGGTGTGAGTTGGAAGGAAATGGAAAGATACGCGAATCCGTTTAAGAATCCGCATATGAATACGTTGCTATTATCATGGATGTTATAAAGTCTTACTTATATAGTGCGTGCGTAGATACTCAGGCGGAAGGACGCGGCGTAACAAGGAACGTTCACTGTTGTAACAATTATAATTATCTGTCCAATAAGCTGTTAGTCGGTAATAGTTTTTCAAGGTTTTGGTATGAGATAATGTATGACGTAAACGGGACAAAAGTGCGGGTTTTGCAATGTGCATGAATACAGGTCATCTAATTTGTATAGTGTCCGCATTAACCCGTTTCTGAGTTATCTTCCGAAAAATATAAGTGGGTTAAAGGGAGTGTGCTACTCACATTGGTCATGTGGAATTATTGACACTATAGTCTGTAGAACATATTTTTCTGAATTTAGCCATGTACTTCATTTCCCCAGATTCACTTTAGCTGCTGAGATGTTCCAAAGTCGCCAATCACATTCCGACGGAACTTAATTATCGATATTCGCCAGAAAGCTTTCGCTACTAGAAGCATTGCCTCTAAATTACATCGCTAGCATATATTGTTAGCTCTGGCCAATAGAAAACAACTCGTGAGCACCGATAGCAGGGGCTGCCGAACCAGAGCCTCTGATAACTATAAACAAACCCATACACCTCAACACATTTTTTTATTAAAGTTCGTTATAGGTTTTTTATGTCTTTTGGTGCGCCCATTTATAGGTTAAAATTTTCTTTTTTTCCTGTTTTTTACTTTTTTTTTTTCTTGCTTATATGTGACGATCGTTTTATGAGCTTTGAAAACAAACAAATTGCAAAACAGAATATAGTAAAAATTCAACAACGGCGGGCTCCAGGACGTTGAATTTTATCGTAAACCAATGATTCAGACCAAATAGCTTCTTACCGTAAGAAAAATATATTTCGACATTTAAAAGAGTAGGCACACTCCTTTAAACCCTATTAGTGGCAGGCTCCCGGCTACCCCTATTAGTGCAGGGGGGAGCATATTCGCCCCCCACCGGAGATCTCGAGATCTACTCCGTCCGATTTTCAAAAATTCAAACGGTGGGTCGATTCACCTTAACCATGATCTACATTTCTAAAAAAAATATAAATCTTAAAATAGGGGGGCAACGGCGGGCCAAAAAGTACACAAATTATAGGTATTTTTGATCCACAACAGCTGCCAGTTTATCAACCGATTTTAATTCAAACAACAGTGATCGATAGATTTGAGTAGGAAATTGAATGTGTTGAGGACGACTTGTTTAAAAATTCAAAAATCATGAGGCGTGTGCAGGTAACTAAATTGGGGGCGAAGTAAAAGCGTAATTCAAAACGTTTTTTGATGGCTTTTTTCTGAATAAATTGCAATAGTTCGTTATTTGTACATCATAACAAAATAGTTATAAGCATATTTTTGTACCATAGGCGTGCAGTGTTTAACGAAAAAGGGAGGCCAAATATACAAAAATGATGATCCCGCAGTCATGCTCACACGGAATATAAATAAGTTACTGGTTCAATTAGAAGTCCCATTATTTTGATGCTCGCAAATCATTCAAGGCGTATCCAGGATTCCCATTTTGAGGAAGGTGCAAGACCTTTTGATATGAATAATCCTGCTAATATAATAGCTAACTAAGTCAAACAATTACTAGTTTGCTTGCATTTTCAATTCACATAAGATATGCCCGGCTTTTTTACCCTACCTGGGATCGCCTTATCTCTTCAATGTTTTCAAAAAGGACCCCCGACTGCTTTTTTCATCGGAAAAATGCCAGTATGTTATGTCCTTGTAGCCCTGCATTCAAAGTTTCCTTTGCAATATATGACCCCTTTTTTCGTTCCTGAGGCGGCGCCCTCAGCAATAAAATGAATGTATTTCCTCTCCTGGAACTCATATGTCCAGTCAGTCATTTTATCAAACTATCTGTTTATTGCTCCGTAATCGCTGGTATATCGTTATCACTATGCAAGGTTTACCCCCTTTTTCTGTGCCTGGACACGCCCTTGAAACTTAAGACGTAATAAATTATGCCAAAATTAGAAGGAGAAAACTATTCCTTCAGCATCTTTTTCATAAGCTATAGACGCCAATTTTATATTCTTTAGTTGACTGTAGCTATGGCGTTTCATACTTTTTGGAAAATCCCCCCTTTCAAGTACCTGAAACCGCCTCTGCCCGTAAAAAATACAAATATATCATGAACATCAAACTAATTTGAAACTTATTTAAATCACCGTAAACCAAGCAACTTCTTCATACTTTGAAGCAGTGAGGAAGAATCGTGAAGATCGCAATTTCCGTATTATCGCAAATGTCGCCGAAAAATCCTTCCAAAACTTGGCGCCCTGGAACCGCCTCTGTTCAAGTAAAGAAACTCCAAAATTTATTCCAGATCGTTGAAAACAATTTTTAGGAAAGTCCGAAAAAGTTTTCATAAGCCTACTCGTAGCCGTTTCGGAGATATCTAAGAAAAACATGAGGGGTGGGCAATATTTGCCCCCCTCTGCCACTAATAGGGTTAACGTGTGAACCGCTCAATGCATTAACGGGTTGACGGGTACCACTAGAGCGGGTAGAGCGGGACGGGTAGAGCTTAATATATTAACGGGTTACCATGATTAACGAGTTATGTTATCTTCCGAAAAATAATTATGCGATACCGGCTTAACGAGTTAACGCGAAGATGGGTCAATGCCTTAAGGGGTAAGCAATGAACCTATATCCTAAAATGTTAATTTATTGACAAATTAACGAATGAGACTGAGTAGATCAACCATCTGCTACTAAATACCTTATAGTTTATAAAAACCGCAATCAAGGAGCGCCTGCTCCGGCTGTCTCACCAACGCATAGCTCATACTATGTACTACACCGTTCAAGCCATACAACAATTTGACCTATATGTTACCAATGTCTTAAAATTATCCTTAGCCTTCATTATATGTTTTAAACAATATCCTAGTCACCGTTAGAAGTAACTAAATATTTATCTTGATTTAGCACACATTTATCCCACAAATCTGACACATTCGTTGCATAGCAGCGTTGTATACCAGTTGTTACCATATAATATATATGCTATTATGCGGCCAGGGGCGCAACCAGGTGGCAGAGGGGGCACGTTCCCCCATTGGGCCGACTTTCACACTACAAAATTATCGGCGACGTCCCTGTTTGCGACTATTTAAGTGCCCTGCAAAATATAGTGGCCTAAGCCCGTGGTGATATTTGTTTTCGCGACATTTTTTTCTGGGGGCCTTCCCTGGGGATGTCGTGTCGCCCCTTGTTGGGGGTCTGGCTGCGCTCTTGCATGTGACGCCCATTAACATATACGTATTACGTTACTCTTCATCAGAGCTACCTGTCCTTACGTCTCACTGTGGTATGAGGCCGAGATCGGTCAGGCCTTAAATCGCATAATAGATTTCTCTGTCCCGGTTCAGTCAGTATAATGCGCGCGCTTCATATGCATGCAGTCACTTGTAAGTTACAAGGGAAATTCGTGCTCACAGCTCACCCATAGGCCATATACCTATCACTTTTAATTCTATCCGCTGTAGACTGCCGAACAGTGGCGGCGGAATGTGTTTTCGGATGGGGGAAGAAACCCAGGAGACCCCCTCAGCCAAAGGGTCCCCTCACGGCCAAAGCCCCCCCAAAAACGCGAAATTGAATCTCCTCGGATTTAGGCCACTACTTTTGTAGGGCCTCTAAAAGATCGCACAAACTATGGTATAGGCCAATGTTGAAGTCTCAGACCTTCCGAAGGCCCCCGAGGTCCTACTGAGGGCCATCCTCAGGTCGACTGAGGATCTACTGTCGGCCTAAGAAGGCCCTTCAGCCTGACCCAAACTTTATTTGCCCCCCCCCCATCCACTTATTATTAAGTGAGGGACAGCTGCCCTCCGCATTATTCGCCGCCCCTGCTGCCGATACTCGATGTCGATCCCGTGCATCACTTATTCAGATTTGATTTGTGGCTATTCTGATTTATTGGACATTTCACCAGTGGCGGATACAGGAATCGGTCAAGGAGGGGGCCTCGTAGCATAGTGGGTCCACCACGGTCTACGGTCCCCAGGTCTTGGTAGGCCCCCTCAGGCCTAAGTGGGCCCCCTCAAGCTTTGGTGAGCCCTTTTGACCTTGAATACAAAGGTAGGCCGAAATGGGCCCTGCAGTGCAAAATATGCCACTCACATGCCAACATGGGCCTTTGCAACTTGTGCGCTCACTTATGTACCTACCTACCTCTCGATTAAACTTAGACTGCGAGGCTTAACAATGTGGCTGACAAGTAGATAGCACACTGTACTCCATACATATAGGTCACAATATTATACAAATTGGCGTGCATTGAGCCATCCTGTACAGGATGCATGCATGATGCACGAGCCGGACGGTGCTCCACATTCTGAGCACGTCAAACTTTCGCCACTTAATACTGCCGGTGAACTGGACCTGCGCGGTGACTGGCGGCGCTATAACAAGCACCTACTATAGCACCTACTATATACTGGCGGCGCTATAACAAGCACCTACTATAGCACCTACTAATATACTGGCGGCGCATAACAAGCACCCTACTATAGCACCTTACTATATAGCTGGCGGCGCTATTAACAAGTGGGGCAACCCTTTTACTTATTTAAAAAGCCCCCAAAAAACCTTTTAAAACTATATACTGGGTTGCGCTATAACAAGCAGCCTACTATATTTACTGGCGGCGCTATTAACAAGCACCTACTATTAGCACTACTATATTACTTGGCGGCGCATGATAACAAGCACCCTACTATAGCACCTACTATATACTGGCGGCGCTAATAACAAGCACACCTACTTATTAGCCAAGGCGGATCCAGGGGGGCAAAAGGGTCATGCCCCCCCCAGGTCCTGAGGACTATGTTTTGGCCCCCCCAAACGTCGGTCGACTTACAGCTGTTACCAAATTGCTTTTGCAACAGTCAAAATACAGCCATCTACAGTGAAAACTCGAAAATTTCGCGCCGCTTTACGGCATGACACAAAATACAAACATACGCAATTGTTTAAGGAAATAGTTCACCTTCAAACATGGGTTTTTGAACTGAGATAGCAGTTTTGTAGCCCGTGTTGAAAAAAAACCCTGACTCAAGTTTACTGGGCTGAAAGGGCTCTCCAGCCGAATATATTTAACTTTTTGTCGAAGGATTGTGGGCCTCACACGCCTGGCCAGAGGCTTCTGTGGGCCTCACACGCCTGGGCAGAGGCTGTACAGTAATCTTACGCTACTATACATTCGAATCTGATTGGCTGAGCCGCGTTTGACGTTCCGGAGAGTACGCGTATAGTTTTGATTAAATTAATAATTTACGTCCTTCTGTCCTGAATTGGGCCATCGGCGCGATGTATGTCTATTTTTGATATTATGAAAAGAAGTTGTATTTTAAAATATAAACAAATTGTTTTGGAAAAAATCAATCCAAGGTGAACTATTTCCTTTAATGATATAAATTTGAAAAATGGGAAAATGAATGAATTAAGCGTCTGGCAGTGCCCCAAAAAATCCCAATAAACAAACGAAAAGTGTCTGACAGTCTTGGCGGTACCTATTTGCTAGCCCCAGGTCCCACTCCCCTCATAAAATATGAACTTTCAAAGTGGACTAAATGTTAAGGCTAGTCTGCCGATTTCACGAAAAGGTGACCGCGACACGCAGAGACGAAGCGACGCAGACATCGGCACCAGGAAGCTTGTTTCTGCAGTCGTGATCAAGTTTGCCTGGACCAAAATGATTAATAAGTGGAACGCAGGCCAGGACCATATTTACCGCCAAGCCAAGTTTTCGTCCAGGCTTCCTGCCAGATCCGCAGCGGAAACCAGTTTATGTGCGGAAAGCCCGTTTCTGGCCGCTCGCTGTATTTCAAACCATTTGCAGCTGTTGGTTGATACCAAATTGTATGTTGCAGTTCGGTGCATATGTATAAAAGTTATTATACCGCCACTAACCTAAGTTAAATTAAAGCACCTTACTGCCACGTCATCGATGATTTAACTATCCGAATAATTCATTTATTAAAAAAATGACATCTATTTCAATATTGTTTCATCATACGAAGATGTGGGCAACCAGGATTACGGGTTAATCTGAGTCTGGTTCAATGCTAAATTTTTCGTTCTTCAAGTCCTAAATAAAACTTTTTACACGCCGTCTTCGGCGCGTCACATCAGTGCCATTGTATGTAATGTATGTAATATTCAAAAACTTCATATCACCTTGGCGAACACAGTTTTGTCCGGCAAAGTTTGCGTCACTACAGAGCTGTAAATCAACATCATTATGTAAAACAGCAATGGTTATAAAAGGCAGGTTTAAAAGGCAAAGAACATGCTCAATCAAACACGAGTGGCACAGTTTTAAGCGCGCGCGTTCTTGCTGTCCGCCTAAGTTTTTTTTTATCCTCAGCTTGGCGGTCTGAGCGTGGTCCATCGGACGCAGCACTGGTGGACAGGCAGCTGGAGGGAGCGCATTTCCATGGGTCGCAGCTCGGTAAGCGAAAATATTGACTAAGTCACACCATCGTCATCAGAAGCCCATCGCGCATCGTTTTCGGTTCTATGTACGGTGAATTGAATGAATAGCACGTTTAGCTTTTTATTCTCTACAATGCGAACCGCCTATGTTTCTGGGTTTTTATCAGGCAAATCTGTAAAAATTTCGCGCCGCTTCACGGCGCTAAATAACAAATACCTATTTCCTTCTTCGATATCCAAAGAAGTCGAAAAATATAAAGAAATCAAATTAAAAATATAAGAAATCGTGTGGTTGCAAAATAAAGCGGAACAAATCCGGGAAGAAATTCGAAATTGGGGGTAGATTAGGTCCACTAAAAACGGTTTGCCCCCCACCCCAAACGGCCGGCTGGATCCGCCCTTGACTATAGCATTCACATTCACATTCAAGATGCGGCAAAAGCTTAAATACACGTATAAGCACTAAGCAGTAGGGCGTACTTTTACGCCATTTCAGCCGAACTGATAAACTAAAAATTATCGACGACGCCCCTCCCCATAAGACGTGAAGTATAATACACATGCTATACAATTGCTGACGGGTTGCCGAAGGGCTGACTTCTGAGTTCTGACGGCTGACGAACTGCTCCCCCCCGGTCAACAACTTTTCGCTGACGGCCTGATACCCCCCCCCCCCGCTCAACAACTTTTGGAACTACGCAACTGGACTTGCCCCTGACCCTCCAAAAAAAAAAACGCGGCTGGATCCACCCTTGACCCTACATTTGATAGTTTGGCGTCTAGCCGCCAATGAGTTCGTCAGCGACATATTTACTGGAAAATATGGACTTATGGATTCAGACCCCAATACAAATTTCGTGGCGACGCTCCTGCTCTAACAGCATGCGTTTCTATCGCTAGGCCCACCCTGCGGCGGCGAGGGAGGATACCATGACCGAGCCGGCCTCACGGTCCCACAAATCGCTGCGTTGACTGTTATGTGAGATGCGCTTAAGCTGTTGCAGCTCCGGAAGGACATCCGGTGAAAACCGGAACCGGTCGGATGACGGTCACCTCCGGCAGCGTGGCCGACACCGCTCCCCGGGTCACACCGCCGACACCGCCATCCCGACCCGTGACCCTCGACGGCGAAAACCCACTCAGCTCGTGTAGGATTCCCATTAGTTGGACCGGCGCAGGCATTGGTCACACGGCCCCTGGCCTGTTGGTGCACTCCGTGCCGTTTGTCTGCGGGCCCGGCGGGCACAGTCTGATGACTCGTAACGGCGTGGCGCTCAGCGTCGGCGAGCGGGAACTCCGAACACCGCAATGGTGTCCGCGATGAAAGTTCCAACCCTGGCTTCAGCTCCGCCTGTCATAAAGACGTTCCCGCAGGGCCGCGAGCGCTACCAAGCGCGGGGTGATGGTATTTTGTAAACACTGCTGTAAGATCGCTGATTGAGGAGCCGACATGGAAATAAGTAGCACCTGCCGGAGTCGACTGCTGTAGCCGTATACATCATAGTTTACTGTTCCATTCAGACC
The DNA here is from genome assembly GCA_014673585.1 of Semibalanus balanoides. Taxonomy (NCBI): domain Eukaryota; kingdom Metazoa; phylum Arthropoda; class Thecostraca; order Balanomorpha; family Balanidae; genus Semibalanus; species Semibalanus balanoides. The sequence continues at coordinate 52,704 of VOPJ01008614.1, read as the reverse complement.
CAAGCTGTCTACAGTCTACACTCCACTGTCCCATCTGTCTTCTGTCGACTGAGCTGGCGGACGCCTGTTCGGTCGTCCCAGCAGACGACAGTCGCGAAACTGCACTCCCGATGGCGCGCAGGCTCGGACTTTGGAGACAGATGGAAAACAGGAGAGAAGGATAGTTTTGATGGAGGAGAGCGGGACATACACGTATTGTGGTGAGGAGATGATTTTGTGCAAAATATAGGTAGTTATGAGTCACTTTCTTGTCGACTCAAAGACCCGTGTCCCGTGAGCCGATTCAGATAGGGTCCTCTTGACTCAATTCTGAACCAGCTTTCCGAAAGTTTATATCCTATATGGCTACTCTGACTCTGCCTCTGACTCACTACAAGTTGTGTCACAGATGACTTCTGAATTGAGCACACCCATGCCAAATGCCCATATCGCGTTTAGTTCATGTTGTTCAAGATGACTTATTCAAACAGAACTGAAGGAGTAATTATTGAATTGGAAAACATTTGAAGCCACCAAAGACTACATGGATAATCTCCGCCAGTTCTGCGTCTGAGACACCGCCGATGGCACGATTTCACGCAGCACGAGAGTCGAGAGAGAGAGAGAGAGAGAGAGAGAAAGAGAGAGAGAGAGAAGAGAAGAGAGAGACGAAGAGAGGAGAGAGAGAGGAGAGAGAGAGAGGAGAAGAGAGAAAGAGAGAGAGAGAGAGAGAAGAGAGAGAGAGAGGAGGAAGGAGAGAGAGGGAGAAGAGAGAGAGAATGAGACGGGAGAGAGAGAGAGAGAAGAAGAGAGAGTGAGAGAGAGACAGAGAGGAGAGAGAGAGAGAGAGAGAGAGAGAAAAAAAGGTCCCATGCGGGGACGAGCGAGAGTCTGTCTGTCGAGCAGTGTCGAAGCTAAAAGCGGGGTCGCGCGAATTCTAAGACCCACTCCCAGTCGAGCCACTTAGGTCCTATTTTGGAATCAACAAAGGGTCACAGCCGGGATGACCGATAGCCACGCCATTCGTCAGCTTTCGCTGCAGGGCGGCTGCCGACAGCTGTCATTCGGCCTGTCCTGATCGGCGATACGTAACAAAGCGGGGCGAAAGTGCGCCGTCATCCTTTCGGTCGCGGCGCGATAGAACTCTCAGAGCCACGGGGTGTCGGATCTTGGCTACATGCATGCCAGATGAGGGCACCGCTCGCACCTAGAACCGGCCCATAGAGCATCGCGGCAGAGAAATTCCGTTCATGACAGCATAGGAAATCACGAATCATCGCCGCTATTCCATGCACTGACAAAACGGTTTTAGACTTATATAACTTCTGGCTATGAAGCACTGTTAGTCGCTGGATCCATTCCCCTTGAAAACTTTGCTGGTCCTCAAAATAAAAGCTGAGAGATTAGCTTCATGTTTAATGAGAGACTCGCAAAGTTATCCTACGGAATTGAGATGCAGCATTGATTAGCCGCACGCCTATCAAAACTACACCTTTTCTTTATGCGAATCGGCGTCTGTTCAGCTCAATTCGGCATTTCTCATTCACAACGACAGCAGACATGACTGTTTATTTGTTTATTTGTTTATTTAATGACAATGAGAAACAGGCATTCACCCAATTACAGCTCAAGTCGAGTAATTAAAACATGCGACGACACGACAGCAAGCACATCACTGTTTGACATATATGATTCGTCACATCACGGCGTAAACACACTCCGCGTGCAAATGGGCATTACAAATCACGAGTAACCGTGCACTTCAAGGTTTAAACTGCCGTTTGCCGCTTAAGTGTTTACCCGGTGTGCGATGGCACATATGTCAAAACAGTCATGTCTGCTGACGGTTTGAATGAGCATATGCCGAATTGAGCTGAACAGACGTCGATTCGCATTAAGAAAAGGTGTAGCTCCCGGAGTCTCGTACGTCTCAAACCGTTTTTGCAATGTTGCATGTTGATCAACATATCCTACAAGTACTGGTGGATCTAGAGTTCGAGTTTGGGGGAGGGGGGAATTTCGCTCCGTTTTATTCATGCGACAAGCTTGTTGACGGTGGGGGGTACGACCAGGGAGGGGGTGACGTCGGGTCGTCAGCGCGAAAGAGTTGTTGACCGGGGAGGGGATAAATTTGTTCTCTTCTCCGTTTTATCCTTTTTCACAGCCCATGCAGGAACGCGCGGGGAGGCATACTTGTATTGAATGCCCCCTCATGTTCATGTTCCTGTGTGTCACTTGCCCCTTACCACCCCCCCCCCCCCTCCTTGGATCCGCCAGTGCCGCATGCAATGAATAGGCGATCTAGCGCGGTGCTGACGCTCAGTTAATCGCTGTGTCGTCGCCCGCGTACGATGTCACCCCCACTTAACGCCGCATGTAGCCAACACATGTAGTATGGCTGATGGCTCTCACGATTAATCAATGCATATTGCATGAGAGTTTGGGAATTCAATACTTGAATGGCGACCGACTTGGCCTGGGCCAGACAAAGTACTCCCTGCTTTCTCTTGTGTCGATAGCGATCTGACATGCTGCAACAACACCTGACAGTTCAATATGCGTTATTAACCACTGGGCGCTGAGTCATGATCTTCGGTTCGACCATAGTCTAGTAATATATAAACTATACAGTTCATTGAACGCTCCATTATGAGAATCGCTCTTCAGAAGCTCTTGTCATTGACATGTTAAAATTAAACGTACACAATCCTTATCTAGCCAAGTAGTAGGTGTGGATGATTGACCCGCTGACCTGTTAACCCTATTCCCTGCGGGCGGCCAGAATTACGTTAACCTGCGGGGGCAGATTCCGCCCCCCCCCACAGAGATCTCGGGAACCGCTCGGCCGATTTCGGTGGGACAAAAAACCATTCGATTCGTCGTGACGAAATCTTTCTATTTGGAATTCAGAAATTACTTTTGCTCTAAAATGGGGCCAGGGCAAAAAAATACGAAAATTAGGTGTTTTTGAAAGGTCATTGTGGCCATGTGGATTCGACCGATTTGCATGCAAAAAACGTTTTTGAGTTTCCAATTGCATGTTCTTAATGTGTGAAGTGACCAAGTACAAAAACGAAAAATCATAGGCGCCACTCAGGGATAAAAATGGGAGAATTTTTGATGAAAAATATGTGCTTTTCCTTAGTGTTTGGGACTTGGGAACGTCACATGTAAGCTTTTTTGCTGTTATTTGTTAAATTTAACACATTTTACATGGGCGAATTCAGGTAAACAACGTGGGGGGCACCATGTGCGGAACGCCTTTTAACCTCTTGCTTATTTGTGTGTGTGTGTGTGTTTTTTTTTTTCTAATGGCGATAGTAAGGTTGCGCACTGAGTATGTGTAAATGTGTGAACGTGCTTCTACATGTACGTTGCAACTTCATGGATGTAACAGGGTGAGACTGAACAAACGGGCCCGTGTTACAAAACGCTTTTTTGCGTTTATGCGCGCAAGTTGACCACTTGATTCGGATACGTCATGAGTCGTGCCAAGAAAGAATATATGTACAATCTATCTATCTATCTATTATGAAGTTGGGGCCTAAACTTGAACGAGGAATACGCTCCCTTTATGTACCTGAGAGTTGCGCCTCTGCCCCAAAATATGTATATCCAATTCATGTATGATGTATAAAATCATTTCGACTTAGTTTCTGACGCTTTATTCCCACAAAACTACGAAGGAATATGCGCCGCACACCAGTATTCGAAATGACCTCCAAAAAACATGACCGGAGCCAGCCTTCTGCTGGGCCGATTTTTTCAAATTTTTCAAAGAACACGCGTCATCATTTTAGAAAAATCCAAAAAGTTCAAGACGATAGACGTAACGTTCAAAGCGCGGGCGAAAAACTACCGGGGGGGGGGCAGAATCTGCCCCCGCAGGGAATAGGGTTAACCCGCGCTCCACTGGGCCTCTGGATTTTCCACGCCCTTCTGGGGGGGGGAGTTGAGCACCTCCTAGATCCCGGCTTCTTTTGGAAGGAGCGAAAAAACGTTCGGAAGCTCGTCGAAAATAAGTTCAAAATGACTCAGTCATTTTCAAGCTCAGATCAATATTGAGGTCACCAGGGGTCATTGAATACAAAATGTTCGTTTTCCATGAAAATAGGTTACTTTTCACTAATAACATTTAAATAAAACAAAAGTCATAACAATGCTTTTGACACCATCGTGTTTCTCTCGTCAAGCGACTTCGAAGAACATATATGGTGACCTGGAAAAGTCAACTTAAAAATTGACCTCAGCTCAAGGTCAAGTGGTGACCCAAGTGGGTCATGTTTCATATTGGAAGACGGGTATCGACGAGACAAACGCATTGGCACCAGTTTCACTTATTTATCTTTGTTATGTCGAGAGGTATTGACGAAAAACTGTTCGTGACCTCGGATGACCTCAGATGACCCCGTAGGGGTCACTGAACAAAACACTTGAATCAGCAAGAATATTCTATGATAATAACATTATCCAAACGGAATTGGATTGAAATCATGAATATCCTCGAAATAGGAAGCATTTCAATATTTCTCTATTGACTTATAACGGGGAGGTCACAAAATTGACCTTACCTCAGGTCACTGATATCAAAATTGAGATATCAATTTTGTAGATACTGATGGCCTCATGCAATCCTGAAAGTTTCATATTGGTCCCCCAGAAACTTTGGCCATGGGACGACCGCAAACTTTTTTGGAGGTTGACTGACCTGACATGGTGACTTGACCAACACAAGGTGAAGAAAGGATCAATGAAGATAAAATTTGCGGCGCTACGTGCCGCCATTTTTTCGTAATCTCTATAAAACTGCAGGAGGGATATTCACCCCCTCCCTTGCAGTGGGGCATGGGTTAACCCGTTATAAAATAATTACCTTTTCCAATTTCCACACCAAAATGGATTTACCACTTTGAATGAGAAGAAGCACTCAACTTATAAGTTAATACGATGAACGATCACATTTTGCTAACAAATGTCTGCAGCCGAAGTTATTTCAAGTTAAAGGGAAATATTCACATTGTAATTTATTTATCAGAATTTATATGTGACGTAAGTAGGTAGTAGGTACTTATGCTATCAAATTGATCGTGCCTCAATTTAAAAGAAAAATAACAACTTTTACACAAGAAATAAAACATGCAAATAATATGTACCTAATAACAAAGTAATCTTGCATAATAACTAACGGCTTTGTCGGAAGAAATATGGAAATGTTGCCGTGATGAAAACGAGCGATAAATACACTAAAAGAAAAATAGCATAGCCGTGGATAAAGGTACTGAAAACGAGCGAAAAATGCATGTATAAAGCAGTTTCTGTTGAAAGTTTTGTCATAGGAAGCCTTAGAATTGAAAGATATTTCATTGGAAGTTTTACTGCGGAGAATCTTTTGCATTGTAAGTTTTATCGCGGATAACTTTTTTCTTTGAAACATTGTCATTTGTCAAGCATTGTTTGAAGGATTGTCGTTGGAAGTTTGGTCTTTATAAGTTTTGTCGCTTTAGTTTGGGAATTGAAAGCAATTTAATTGGAAGTTTAAACCCGTTTAAGTTTTGACATGTAAGTTATATAGCTAGAAGTATTTCCTTAGAAGTTGTGTCGACACACCCTGAAGAGGCCGTCTGGCCAGGGCTCTGTCAGGGACGGGGGACGTATCCCCTCATTATTGAGCCCAGGGGGGATTATCCCCCAATTTTCTCTGACAAGTAACTGTGTAAACATCAGTGTTTATTAGTTGTATTAATTAGTTGTGTTACTTCTCCCCTGTTTAACCCGGCATTGACTGGGCCCTGGGGTCTGTTCTGAACACCATTGACTGGCGAGGAGTTAAACGCCCCCTGATCATCTTCCGAACCTTAATGATCGTATTGAGACACGCAGAGCGGCATTCCAAAGCACTCGATGATACAAATCTAAAACATGCTCGAAAATGTCAAATTGAGGTCGCAAGTCACGGTCAAAATCGAAGTATTTGAGTTTATGGGTCATACTTTCCATCCAAATTCTTCGATTGCGACCATGATCACTCAAAGTGCTCTCAAAGGTATGATACACATCCGGCATGATCAAAAGTGAGATTTTTGGCAAAGATTAAAGGTCAAGGTCAGGTCACAAAAGGGTACTATACACAAAATATCTTCGAAAGTTATGTAACACATGTTTAATGGATCATTTTGGTCGTATAATTTGATATTGATACTCATTTTACCACCAGAGTTCATGTACATGAAGTAACTGTCAAGCTAAGGTCAAAGGACGGCAGGCACGTAGCCAGGATTTTGTCCAGAGGAGAGGGGCGGGGGGGGGCGTCTCGAAAGGGCCCTTCGCGAGCGTTGAAGGGCTTCCCTGAAAAATAGATAGGTATGAAAAAATACGGATTTCGGCCACTTTCTTTAGTGAGGTAATTTTTTCTTCAACTTTTGATGAGCTGGATTAGACCAGGGTCCTCAGAGAGGCCCATGCATCAGGCACGTGGCCAGGATTTGCCAACTTGGTCAATTTTGCATGTTCAGGAGCCTTTCTTAGCCGCACAAGGGTCCTTTTGGTCTATTCAGGAACCCCTCCGATCTGCACAGAGAACTTTTGCACTTTCCAGGGGCTCTCTGGTTTGTCCAGGGGCCCTCCAGCCTGCTAAGAGGTCCTTCCGAGCTGGCCAGGGACTGCACTGGCTGCTTTTTCACCCTGCAGACATGGTCATTGGCCTATCCGACCTTCCCAAGGGCCCCACTGTGCTGGCTAGGTGCTCATTCGACGTGTTCAGGGGCCCTCTGACCCGCTCAGGGGCCCTTTCGGCTTGCCCTCTCGGCTTGTCCAGATAGTGACTCTAAAGAACCTCTGAAGTGCCGTGGTCTTCCGACTCTTAGAGAGACCATGATACCGACTCTTAGAGAGACCATGATACCGCGCTTTGTGCGGTTTCGTCGGCCCTTTTCGGCGCGCATGCGTGCGCCGTAAAGGGCCCACCGGGCCTCCAGGGGGGAAGGGGGCGGCCGCCCCCACCGCCCCCTTGGTTACGTGCTTGAAATAAGGTAAAAAATGTCAAAGTTTGAAATTGATCGATATAAATCAAAATGACATGTTGCTGAACCGGTTTTGTCTCCGAAATACAGTGCTTTCATTTATATGTCTTATCTTGTCAATAAAAGCCGAAAAACGCAACTTTAAAATATGACGTCATGAGATACCAGCACTTAAGATGTCAACTCGCAGTCAAAAATGATGATATAATTTTTTATTTATTCGGTATGTTAGTTGTCTACATATGGTTGTCTGATATTTATTCCGTTTTTTATTCTTCAATATATTTGATCATTTTGATTTTGTGGTCAATTTCCCCCATTTTTTTGCAATTTTAAGGGTTAAAAACCCCAAAAAATAAAATTCGAGATGCTCATATTGTAGCCCCTGCCTTTTGCTATCTTAAAGGAAATAGTTCACCTTCAACATGGGTTTTTAACTGAGATAGCAGTTTTGTAGCCCGTGTTGAAAAACCCGAGCTCAAAGTTTTCTGGGACTGAAAATGGCTCTCCAGCCGAATATATTTCACTTTTTGTCGAAGGAATGTGGGACATCGAATAAAGAAAATGTCAAGAATGTGGGCCATCGGGAGCTTAAACAGTAATCTACGCGAGCCACTTTCGAATCTGATTGGCTAAGCCATTTGATTCTTTCGTTTTGACGTTGCAGAGTACGCATATAGTTTTGATAAAATCAATTGATGTTACGTCCTTCTGTCCTGAATCGGCGCGATGTATTTGGCTATTTTTTGACAATATGAAAAGAAGTTGTATTTCAAAATATAATCAAATCGTGTTTGAAAAAAACAATCCAAGGTGAACTATTTCCTTTAAGCAGATTTGGGATTGCATTTTACCTTAGTTCACTTTAGTAGCTACAGTTTTCTATGATTTACCTACGTTACTACAGTTATCTATGATTTTATGTAACATATGACCTTTGTACGGTCTGTTACAATTTAGCTGATTTTTTAGTCAAAATCGTGTGTAGTGACGTCACTAAATTCGATATATCTCAAACATTTATCGATGATAATTGCTTCATTTTTTCACAGGTGACGTCAAATTGATTTACAAAAAGAGTCGATCTGCTCTTTCAGGGCGGCAGCGAGGACTGGTATGTTAGTCATGAAGTTGTGAAGGACCTGGGCAGCGTAGGGTGAAAATCTGGTCTCTGACCAGAGCTGAAGGCCCCGCATCGGCAGTTCCTGCTCTTCGCTGGTCGTCCGCAGTGTCTCACGACCCTTGTCTACCATGAACCTCTTGGTGATTCTCGTCACAACATCCACCGTCTCCTTGACCCAGGAACAGGCCGGCTCTGCCCTCGCACTTCCGTCTGCGAGGTCCAGCAGATGTTATTATTATTATGTGCGCCTTCCCACAAGCAAGGGACGCAGGGCGGCTCCGAGCGCGCGGCATAGTCCGGGTTAGAGGCAGCCAGCTTCGTCAGGAACTTTGACGGCACACTGTTGTGGTGGTATTGACCATCTGTGCAGATAGCCGCCAGTTTCCGCACTTCTGTGACGCCGATCCTGGCGGCTGTCTCTATCCATTGATTGGCCAGAGACGTCCCGTCGTGCTCTTTGACCACCGGTGCCCCGATGACGACGCTCTGAATCAGAGCACTGGTTGGCGCCTCAGGGACGAGGGTGATCAGGCCCGTGATGTCAAGCGTGCGGCCGTTCACGGTGACTTTGTCCGCGATCCAGGACACACAGGCCGTCATCTTAACGTGGCGCGCCACCGAGTCAAGCACGACGTCTCCAAATGCATGACGAAACCGTTTCATTTGGGACCCAGATTGGCATAGTTCACCCATATTAAGCCCATTCATGTGCTGCATCACAACGAGCTTTTCGAACTCCTGCCGCGGAAGAGACTCCTTGAGCACATGATAGGCGGTGATGAGCACCCTGGAAGCTGATCGTATTTGACGCTTTGGCACGTGCTGCACTCTGCTTGTTCTTTGTGACGCACATCTTCCATCTTCTGGTGGAAAGCTGTCGCAAAGTGCACCCTGACCGACATCTTCAGACGCACAAACGGACGAGGTAAGGGTGAAGGCTTTGGAAAACTGGTCCCCTCTGAGAAATCATAGTGGAAAAGACCAGCTTTTTTCGGCGCCTTGAGATCCCGTGCTGGATCGAAGCTGGGGTGGCAAACCCTACAGACCACGACACTGTGGTCAGGCAAGCAGTGCAGCTGACGACCAGACGCCTCTTGAATGGTGTCAAGGTCGCGTGCTGCGGTCAAGATTACCTCGATACTCGCAGGCGAGACATTTGCGCTTTCCTGTTCGTCCTGCACACATGGTTTTTCCAAAATGTTTAAGATCCGAAGCTGGTTATGCTTTACCTCAGCTATGTCCGTTATCAAGGCATGTTGCGTCAACGACGCAGTAGGCCCATGCTGGAATGAGTGAGACGCAGAAGATGACACGTGTGATGAGGTCGCAGGCATGGAAGATGTCGCAGACACGGATGATGCCGCAGGCATGGATGAGGGCAGGCATAGATGAGGACGCAGGGCTTCTTGCACCACCTAGCAAAGGAAAAAGGAATAAGTTGTGATGGAAAACAGGAGAAGGTTGTGATACAGATACGGATGATGATGATTGTTTGAGGGCGCTCCGACAACGAAGGTCACATGGCAAACCACCAAGTGAGAGTTATTGACTCACCGGCTAGGGAGTTTTTCTGAAAGAAGAATGTTTCGGGTGTTCGCGTGAGTAGGTGATATTCATGTTTCCGCCCTGAACAGGGCAACACATGTGTACAATGCTTATCGGTAGTAGATAGTTTAGCTGTAGCATGCTCTCTCGTGGCAGCTGCCGGGCCCTGCCTCAGGCGACCCGACACTCCATTACTGTGCATCAGTTCAGTTAAAATGGTCCGCCTGCCACCCGGGTTATAGTAACTGTGGTAGACAAAATTAAATATAAGTAAAAGTAATTCTGTGATTCAGTCTTATTTATTCACAAAACACAGCAGTCCCCTTCAATCCTCTTAACCGCCTCTCCCATTTCCATTCATTTTTCCCTTCCCCATATTTTTACTGCTCACGCGACATACTTTTCCGACACCTTCGGTTCACACAGGCACGCGACATATCATTTATCCCACTTCGCAATTATAGTAACTTAACAGCCCGTTAAAATGATCATGATGTACAACGATCGCCGTGGATCAGGCCGGCAATCCTCGATTTCCCGGAAAATATTTCGTCTTGTCACAACATTAGGTATATAAGGGGCTCCACAAGCACACCTCCACTCCAATCTCCATCACAATCCATCAATCCTCTTACCTTATCACTCGCACACGGTCGCTCACACTCGTCACTTGAATCTAATCATACGCTCCCTATCATAACTACCTACCCCACCCCACAAAGCGCACCTCTCCTGTTACTTTAAAAGCGGGACTGTCCAGTGCGATATAGGCCCAGCGCTCAGCACCGTGAACCAATCATACCCCGAAATGCACTGGAGTTTTGCTGCCGGGACTTCTGTGATACCTGGGTATCACAACGTTAATTTGGAGGGGGAGAGTTACTTAGAAACAACGTCCCGACAGAGCCGCAGCGATCAGACTGCCCCGGTTGCTCTCCTGGTACATGCTGTACATGCTGTACATGCTGCACCATCCCAGTTGAAACCTTAATGGTAATAGTTAACCTTTAATAGTTTAAGAACCCTTAAGTTCTATAAACTATTGTGCAAAGTGAGTTTAAGCCAAAAAGGGTCTAATTTCGTGGTCCTAGGTGGTCTAAATTATGAGAGACTGTGCAATTTTACACCTAGTCCAAGCTTCATTTGGCTGCACCTAAAGCTTTTCTACTGCAATTAAGTTGTTTTTTTTTTTTAATTGCCCAAAATGGGGATCAAGTTCTTGATACCTAAGCATTAAGGCCTATTGGCAGCTCCGCCCACATTGGATCAAGATCTTGGACACCTATGGCAGGCTCGCCCACATTGGATCAAGATCTTGATACCTCAGGAGGTGTCAAGATCTTGATACTTTCCCTAGTGTCCCCAACTGATCCTCTCGCTGCATAACAATGCTTTTTGCTCCTTGTTCGTTCATGTATTTCATGTTCATGTATTTCATGTCCGTCCGTGCGAACACAGTTTTTTTCAGGACACATCAGTCAAACAAAGGACAATGTAAGACAAAAACACACACAAAAACATACCTACTCAGTTTGNAAATAGGGTATTATTTGCATGGTATGTACTTATTACTTGGAATTATGGGTCAACCTCGGACCCCCCCCCCCCTAGCGTTTAGATGTTTCAAAAGCTTTACTATTCTACTGAAGTTGATATTGGACATTCTGATTGTTTCTTAGGGACCTTTCTGTTACTCTTACCTTACCAATTTCTAACCGGGGGAGAGAGTTTATCACGCCGTTTATTTTAACCACGCCGAGCGCCATTTTGGTCGTCATCCTCTGCAGTTCAAGGTCACCAATCTAGAGATTCAACATTCTAGAGATTTTATGTCAAATCTCTTTTTTTTTCTCAACAAATTCTAGAAGAAAATCTAGGGATTTTAATAGGTTTTCCGATAATTATAGAAAATAAATAACTCAGACCACTTTCCGACATATACATAACATAACATAACATTAACATAACATAATAACATAACGATAAACATAACATAACATAACAACATAACCTAACCTAACCTAAACCTAACCTAACCTAACCTAACCTACCTAACCTAACCTAACCTAACCTAAACCTAACCTAACCTTACCTAAACCTAACCTAACCTAACCTAAAACCTAACCTACCAACCTAACGTAACCTAACCTACCTAACCTAACCCTAACCTAACCTAACCTAACCTAACCTAACCTAACCTAACCTAACCTAACCTAACCTTAAGATAAATATGGCCATAAAAGTCTGATCGAGACGAAACCTAAGATAATATATAGCGCCATTAAGTCCGATCAAGACGGGAAACCTAAGTAATATATGCCATTAAGTCCGATCGAGACGAAACCTAAGATAATATATAGCCATAAAGTCCGATCCATTAAGTCCGATCGAGACGAAAACCTAAGATAATATATAGCCATTAAAGTACCGATCGAGACGGAAACCTAAGATAATATATAGCCATTAAGTCCGATCGAGACGAAACCTAAGATAATATATAGCCATAAAGTCTGATCGAACGAAACCTAAGATATATATTAGCCATTAGTCCGATCGAGACGAAACCTAAGATTAATGATATAGCCATAAAGTACGAGTCGAGACGAAAACCTAGATATAATATATAGCCATTAAGTCCGTCGAGACGAAACCAAGATAACATATAGCCATAAAGTCCGATCAAAACTAAACCTAAATATATATGGTTGTAGTCCATCGATAAAATACAATTGGCCGACGCTGTAGCAGAGAATTATCGTCATGTGGTAAAAAGGTCTGGTAATATTAAAAACATGTGCCCAAGAAGGCGTCTGGAATAACAAAAAACTGATGCTGCCAAACTTGGTTTACAGCTGTTGTGTAAAACAATAGTTTAGCGACGGGAGGCACTGTTGAAGCGGTGAGAATTAATTATTGAAATTAAAATTAGGTATAGTGTAAAAAATGTCTTAGGAACCATCTGTTACTTTACTAAATGTGACATTTCTGCATCGAATGGTGGGTATATTATAGGGGATTAAACTAATAATGGGCGGGGGAGTCCGAGTGTATAGCCGAATTATTATTATATTTAATAATCTAGGTATATTCTAGAGTCCAGAATATAACTAAGTTGTGCACAAAGTTTGCACCTCCACAGGGGAATGCAGCGGCAGAATGACCCGGGGATTAGATTGACCTGAAGGGCTGAGGCCAAAAAGAGGGGAACTCATTGAAGAGAGCAAAGTAAGGAGCTAAGGACCAGAAAGCGGCCAGAAATCCAACGCTGGCCTCAGGACTTCCTGACCTCTACTGGGAGGGGAGAGGTGTTTGAACACCCCCTTCTAACTCAGCTCCTGCTTCCTATGGGATGTAAACCAAAACCACTGTTCAAAACGTTGTCAAAAATCCCTTTTAAACAAACTATTTCAGATTCTTTGCTTAAGTCAAAGTTGAGGTCACCAGAGGTTATCAAAAGCCCAATTTCCCAGTTTTAGGATTTTGCTCCAGAAACCCCCATATATCTCAGAACTATGCTAGCTAGGAGCAAACGGAAACAAGCAATGGAAATCTCTTGAGCACTGGTGATGTGTTAAAATATTTTCATTCTGGATCACACATTGGCATATCAATATGACTCTAGAGTCTAGGCTCTGGCATAACTTGAGCATTATGCAACCTACATTATTGTGTTGTTATTGTTTAAGTCTGATTATTGCATGAGGTATGACTTATGAGTGATATGTACTGCATCAATATCAAAACGAATGAATGATATCATGTGGAAATGGACATATTGTCCAGAATTATCCCATTCCAGAAAAGTATCTATCTATCTCAGGAATTATTATCAGGACCAAGTTGAGCCTTGAGGAAAGTTATCTATGAATATCTATGAATATCTATCTATATATATGTATCTATATATCCTATAGGTATCTATAAATATATACATATATATCTATATATATCCATCTTCCCATCTTTCTATCTATCTTCCTACCTATCTGTCTTGATCTATTTATCAATACATAAACATAGCTATTAATATGTATAATGTATATAGCCACCGCCCAATGGGCAAACGGCCATGGACATGTCATTCACATATAACAGTAAAACTGAGAAGGTACGGTTCAGAAAATTTATAATATTACGAGTACTACATTAGCAATTAAAATAACCAGAAAATAACCATACAATTACCTAATCTCTCGATCTCTCTTCACGTCCGCCAATGCTCGCTTCGGCTTGCACTAAGAGCTGGATAATTCGCAGCAGTTGGCCGCCAGGGACCTCTAGTGAGCCAGTAAATTTTGACGTTGCAAGCATGTAATAACATTTTATTGATTTACAATTTGTTTATTAAAATACTTATTTGTTCAATAATAAATAAATACATGATTAAAAGTTTGTTTGTGACATAAAAGTATCCTGGCTCACTAGCGGTTCCTGGCGGCCAACTGCTGCGAACTATCCAGCTCTTAGTGCTTGCCCTCGCTTCAAGGCTGCTGGGCCTTATCCAGGGCACCAAATTACTGGGTGCTCCAAAGTTTGCATATAGTACACACTAGAAATATATTATAAGGACTATAAAACATACCAAAAAGTGAAGGTCACAACCAGATCTGGAATAATATACCAGGATATGGCTGCATCTTTCCGCGGCGTGTATGGCGCTTTTGTTTCGATAAACAACTTCATATATAAGCGTATAAGCCTCTATAGAGTTCAGTGGTATAAGCGTAGGCGAGCGATCTGGCGCAGGAGCAGGATTCCTGTCTTCTGTGCCGGTGACCCAGGGTCAAATCCCTGGGCGGTCCGCTGAAACAGTCGCCCGGCCGGGTGCGGCTAAATATTGGGTATAACAATAACAATGAGCGCATGCGCAGTAATGTGTCTGCACCGGGGCACCTCCGCGCGGAGAAACTAACTACAGGGGAGCCGGTTAGCTCCGTGCGATGGGTTTCGACTTCCACGAGTAGCAGGCCCACGGGTTCAATTCCCGGTGGTGCCGGTTCCGGGATGTAGCTGCCCGGATCAAATTCCCTAGGCTCGAGAGGAGGAATCCCGGGGCAGGGGGTGTCAACCCGGGCCCTCCCCCCTCGCCCGGCACCATAGTTCTCCGCGAATTTGGCAGCAAGCTGACCCGATGAAAAAAAAAAAAAAAAAAAAAAAACTACATTTCAGAGCCAGCGAATGCTGCCCGGTGATAGCGTGCAATGCAATCTTCACCCTTACGCCGAAGGACTTGGCTGAGCTACGTTGAAAAAGTATTGAATCGTCACAAGATAATTTAACGACCTGTCTTTTGAAGGCAGTTGCATCCTAATCGGTCAGATGGAATCTGGTATATAATATGACTTCCAAAAAATGGGTCATTTAAAAATCGGTATGGTGCGTCTGCATAGAAGAATAACAACAACAAAAAATCACCAATTCTGCATTAAAAGGACATGCCTCTTCCGGATGATATCGCAAAAACAGCTTAAACAGACCTAAGGACCACTAATGATTTTAATTTGTCATTTAAACTCATTTATCCAACAAAGCGCAAATAACAAAAAACAATCACTATTTAATTACTTTTTAACGTATCTAAAAACTTTTTTACGATTTATACAACCACTACGTTACATGGAAGCGTCTTCTTCAAGTTAACTGTAATCACAGAGAAGGGATATCAACTTAACTGACCAACCGTCAGCTGACGCTATTGCAAATTGGAGAGACGCGCATGGCGCTTATACATTGTGGTTCCTGTTAACTGAATCTACCGCATCTGCCGCATTTGAGTCGTTCCACAGGGTACGAGCGTCTCGGAGCAGCGCAATCGTAATCTCATAACCGAATCTGACCTAACCTTTATGGAGGTTGGGTCGATACGCGGCCTCCGGCTTTACGAGGGGTTGAGTATGGTGCCCCCTTTGCGGTCTTCGGCCTCCTCGGAAAATGACACATTTTCCTTCGTTGATAATCGTTCGAGGATTTGTTGCCCCGACTGCGCTAACCCGAGACCCTCATGACACGGTCCGCCCCGCTCACTGACGTCACCTGGCCTTGAGTGCGACCGCTGCCACCGGCCGTGACCATCCCAGTCAGGAACAAATAGCGAGCGCCGAAGCGACTCGAACCCAGGCTGCCATAACCGGGATAGGTCAATACATGGCACTATGGGTCTGTTCCCGTCGCACTTCTAAACTCCTCAAAACTGCTCCCACTTGGTCCAGTCGCATTCTTTAACACAGAGCATGGTTGCAGTTGGAGCAACTTAAAGGAGGTTAGAAGCGCGACTGGAACAGGCGGCAGGCCCTATATGTGTCCACTATTGCAAGGAATCTTATTTGATTGTTGGGCCTTCAAGAAAGCTCACTGTCGCTCACCAAATATTGGCATTCAACCAGGGGCGTCGCCACGAAATTTTTGGGTGGAGGGGGGGGGGTGGACCCATGGACGGTCCTCCATATCTTCCAGTTAATCTGTCGCTGGCGAACTCTATTGGCAGGGCAACTAGACGCCAAACTATCATATGAAGGGTGAAACGGATTTATCCATGTTACTCTGCACCTAAAACTCTTGGTATACAGCAACCGATTTTCATGGAAATCTTAGGGAAACGCCAAATCTCGAATTTGTCGCTGGCAAACTCTAATTTGCGTCTATGACGCTGAACTAAATCTGTAGGATGCAACGGATTTCACCATGTTAATAAACACCTTAAACTCTATAGAGTGCATATTTAGACACTGATTTTCATTGAAACCGAGGGACTCCTCCAAATCTAGCATTTGTCGCTGGCGAACTCTATTGACGTCTAGACGCTCAACTATCGTATATAAAGCAAAACAGATTTCAATATGTTAATCTACGCCTAGAACTCTACCTGGAAACCGATTTTCTTGGAAATATGATAAGAGATCTGCCAGATCTTAAATCTGTCGCTGGCGCTACCACATACCAAATCTCCATATTGATATTGAAGTCTGATATTGGCGATAATAACGTTTGAGTGGGGGCGGGGGAGGGGTTGCAGACGCAGAACTATCATATCCAGGGTGGATTAGATTGCAACATGTTATTTTCACCATGTTAAAATACGCCTGGAACTCTATTTGGATACCGATTTTCATGGAAATCTAATCGGTCCGCCAAATCTCGAATCTGTCCCTAACGAGCTCTATTGGCGGCAAGAACACTGCGTGACCGGGTAGGGGGTACGAGCCCCCTTTGGCGTTTCGCCCCAAACTGAGCTAGAGCTTCGATTAAAAAACGAGCGTTTGGCTTGTGACGAGAGGAAGCCATCTGCACCAGATTGTAAGGTACTGGGTCAATTGGTGACCTCTGAGGTCATGTCAATGGCCCAAATGTCATCAAATCGTAAATGTGTAAAAATTGAATACTGTTCGAGCCAAAATAGTGGAAGAACATCTAAGTATATTTAATAGTATGCCAAACTTGAATTCAGCGTCACAAAATGACCCCTAAACTGCAAAGTTTCAAAAAACGTCATGTCAAATCATCTGAGGTCAGTGACCTCGGATGACCTGTTGAAATGTATGAACCCAGTGGAACACATAATTATGTAAAATGGATCTCATATTTGAAAGCAGTGTCACAAACTGTCCTAGTAACGGCCAGAAGCCAAACAAAAGTTATCTGAGGTCATTGGAGGTCAGTGAACTCGGTTGACCTCAGAGGCAAATCGAGGTCACATTCTCAGCGGAAGCCACAACTGTCATCTGGAAACACCTTTGCATATACTTCTGAACAACTAAAACTTGGAAACTGACTCAAACTGCACATGTAACAAAAATCGATACTACGAGTCACCCGTTGTGTCTGACATGACCCTGAGAAAAAGGTCACGGGTCATGCAAGTTGGAAGTTCGAAATTTTCTATGTGTCAAGTTATTCAAAAGTAGTGTACTGAAAGTTGCATTGCATTTGGTTGATATAGCTACGTGAGTTATTTTGGAAAAACCGGGAGGGTGGCAACTGGCAACTGCATTCTGCACCCAGCAATGTCCATGATTTTGCATTCGCATTCGCATTGGTGCAACTATCACTCACCTAAAATATTTAAGCGGCACAATAATTATTTCGGCCGCTAGAGATTTAAATGTTTCCATAACCACAAACTCTGACCTTACCCCTTTGGATTGTGCCTTCCGCGAATACGTATTTGCTGGTACAAGCATTAGGACTTGTGCGATTTCCATGAAATTTTTGTCATACATTCTGGTGGTGGGTACCAACTTTTTGGCACCATCTTTAAACCATTCAATTTCAGCTCATTCGTGTGTTTCAAGAGGTGACAGGAGAATTTCGCTGAAAGGTCGGCGACCCCTACGATTTTGCTGAAAATGACACCATACAACGCTCTAATGGCAACCTCATCTCACACCTAAATATCTAAGCAGCACAGTCATTAGTTTCGACGTCTAGAGGGTGAAAACTGAAAAATGACTGAAACCGGCGACCCTACGATTTGCGCTGAGATTCACACCATACAACCTCGTACGGCACCCTCATCACACCACCTAAAGATATAAAAGCAGAACCACTCATTGAGGTGTGCTGCAGTAATATTGCGGATTGAGGTCTATTTGATCGTCAGGGTGGAGAACGCTGTGGTATCATTTTGGGCGGATATCTGAGGGGTCGCCGAATGCGTATTTGAAATGCGATGCGAATGCGAAATGCAATCATGGAACAGAGACCATTGAGTTGCTGCTTGAAATTTAGGTGTGTGGATGAGGATGCTGCCGTAGAGTTGTATGGTGTGAATCTCAGCCGAAATCGTAGGGGGCGCCGGGTTTTCAAGTCATTTTCATGTTTTCACCATCTATTGCGTCGAAACTTAATGACTGCGTGGGGCTATAGATATGTAGGTGTGATGATGAAGGGTGCCTGAGGATTGTATAGGTGTCATTTTCAGCATCGTAGGGTCGCCGAATTTCAGCGAAAATTTCTCTTTGAGTCCACCTAATCTGAAACAACGAATGAACTGAATTGAATGCGTTTAAATGGTTGCCAAAAGTTGGTACCCACACCAGGAACGTATGACAAAAATAGCATGGAAATCACAAGTCCTAATGCTTGTACCAGCAAATACGCATTCGCAGTTGGTACAATCCAAAGGGGTAAGGTCAGAGTTTGTGGTTATGAAAACGTTTTAATCTCTAGCGGCCGAAATAATGATTGTGCCGCTTTAATATTTAAGGTGAGTGATAGTTGCACCAAAGACGTTGTATGGTGTGAATTTCAGCGAAATCGCAGGGGTCGCCGGTTTCAGTCACTACTATGTTTTCACCTCTAGTGGCCAAACCAATGAGTATGCCGCTTAGATATTTTGCGTTGTGTGATGAGGGTATCATAGAAGTTGTATGATGTGAATTTTAGCGAAATCGTAGGGATCGCCCATTTCAGTCATTTTCATGTTTTCACCTCCAGCGTCGAAACCAATGAGTTACTCATTGGTTTCGACGCTAGAGGTGAAAAATGAAAATGACTGAAACCGTGACCCCTACGATTTTAGCTGAAAGTTCACACCCATACAACCTTATGACACCCTCATACACTACCTAAAATATCTAAGCAGCAATACTCATTATGAGTATGCTGCTTAGATATTTTAGGTTGTTATGAGGGTGTCATGAGGTTGTATGGTGTGAATTTAAGCGAATCCGTAGGGGGTCGCCAGTGGTACTTAAAAAAAACGATTTCACCTCTAGCTGCTTTAGCGGCCTGAGTGTGCTGCGTAATATTGCGATATGAGGATCTAGAAGTCAATGGGAGAACCCTGTTGTATCTTTTGAGCGATATCTGAGGGGTCGCCGAATACGTATTTGAATGCGAATGCGAATGCAAAATCATGGACATCACCCGGCACCCCTCCTACCCGGGCGAGGGTTAACCTATTAGTGGCAGGAGGGGGGAATATTGCCCACCCCTCATGTTTTTCTTAGATTGTTCATTGTTTATTGTTAATTTATTAAGGGCTTGTCCACGAGTGGCTATTACGGCCCAGTCCAATACAAGCAGGTATATAAAAACATACACACACACACACACGAAATAAAATTGTACGCACGACACATCATGCACGGCACATATAATGTTATTGCGAGAAAGTGCTGCCGCAACTGCAACCGGGACGCAGAGTCCGTCACATTCCATGACAGCGCGTTCCAGGACACGGCGGCCCTATAGGGGAAGAGCCGCCGTGCAACAGTCAGTCGGAAACGGGGCAGCTCCATCACAGCCGTGCCCGCGGCGGTGGCGCGCGTCAACCGCTCGGACACGGCGCTACGTGGGCGAACATGGCCCGCAACGAGTCAGGGGGGGGGGTGGGGCAGACGAGACGTGACACAGCGCGATGTACGTTCACTGCTCCGTAAAGCGCGCACCACGTCCCTGATACTAGGCCAGCCGAGCGCGCCGGAGGCGGGAGTGACATGGTCAGTGTCAATACCGACGGAGGCCAGCCACCAATCGCGCTGCAAATGGATGACTTTTTTTGCAGGTCGGTCTAGGCGGCAAATGTGAGCAAACGCACCCCAGACTGACGAGCAGTACTGGAGATTGGGAGAGACATGAGCCCTGGACAAGGATTCTTTAGGATTTCAGGTGATAGGTGGGAACGGACTTGTAGAAGGGATTGAGGATTGCGTTTGGTCGAAGGATAATGGAGGATTGTGTGGGCTCCCAGCTCAGGGTTTGGGTCGAGGAAGAACACCTAGATTTGAATTTGTTTTGGGGGCGAATGTAACTGCCATTTACTTGAAGTGCAACTCTGATGTTCGGTCAATGGAATTTTTGGGTGCCAAGAAGAAATGAAGCAGGTTCTTGTCTGAATTCATTTTTACGACTGTTTAAGCTAAACAGTGTTTGAAGACAGTTAGTAAGCTTCTCCTCGTGCCCGGGACTTCAGCACTTGGAGAATCATTGAAATTGGGAGGTGCTGAGTCCTAGGATTTGTGTGTCATCCGCGTAGGATATGCAGGCGACCATGGGGCAGGAACAGGACAGGTCATTACGAAGATTAGAAGAGGATTGGGCTCACGATGGATCCCTGTGGGGACCCCCGTGGGAGAGGGGAAGCGCGCTGTGGGCCTCCGCGAACGAGTTGGGAGGCGGGCTAGCTGTTGAACCAGCGGATGAGATGTTCCTTGTACCACCCGGAGCTTGTTCAGAAGCATCCCGAAGTGGTCGATGCTGTCGACGCTGCTCCAAAGTCAATCGAGGAGTCAGCGACGCACGTCACCAGCATACGCCTTCCGAGCCGCCCTTTCGACAACATCGAGAAGGGCAATCTTCGGTAGAATGGGATGGGGCGGTAGGACAAATTGGAAGGGGGAGAGATGTGGTTAGATGGATTAGGTAGGAACTGGCTGTGAGCACACTACTTTTTCGAGAATTTTATACAAGGCTGGGAGGATTGAGATTGGACGAAAGTATGGCAGGAATATGAAGGGTCGCCAGCTTGTGAATAAGGAGTGACAATGGCCAACTTTCCATGCATCAGGGAAGGTTAAGGGTGGAAATGGATGTGTTGATTAGGTGAACGGAATGTGCGGGGCGATGGCAGAAGGCAGCTCCTGATGGCAGAAATCGGCATGTCGTCAACACCGACCGCCCCGACGCACTCAGCCGACCTATCACGGTCGACAACTCGACAACTATCACGGTAGCGTCACACAGTGGGGAGCGAAGGCCGACGCAGGCACTCTGTAAGGCCGCGGGCCGGCGCTAGAAATACCAGCTTGACCTGCGGCTCGGGTAGCCTCGGCAGCAACGCGAGCACCGACTGCAGCAAAATGCTCGTTGAGTAGGCCGGCGCTCAAGCAGGTCTCGCCTGGTGGTGCTGCCGATGAGGAGCCACGCGACGAGAGGTCTGCACCGAACTGCTTGAGGCGAGCCAAAAGCGCTTTTGATCACCCCACCCCGCAACAGCTCCGTAAGGTGGGACCTGCGCGCACGCGTCAGCAGGAGCTTAGCTTGGCTGCGCAGCTGTCGGCAGGTCTGACGGTCGGCCACCGAGCGCGATACGGCCCACGCGCGCCGCGCAGCATCGCGCTCCTCCATCACCTCGCGCACGGCACTGTCGCGCAGCCAGGGGAAGTCGGGACAGATAGATATCTTCGAAACGGTTATGAGTAGGCTTATGCAACTTTGGTACTTTTCCTAAATTTGATTTTCACATCTGGAGTCAAAATTTTGAGTCTCTGACTTGAACAGAGGCGGTTCCAGGGCCCAGTTTTGGGAGGATATTTCCCGCGACATTTGGCGATAATACGGAAAATGCGATCTTCTACGGATTCTAACTAACTGCCTCAAGTATATAAGTATGCATGAGTTACGGTGATTGTAAATAAATTCAAAATTAGTTGATGTGTCACCGATTGATATTTACGACAGAGGCAAGAGTTCAAGGTACCTTAAAAGGAGGGATTTTCCAAAAAAAGTATGAAACGCCTAGGCTGGTCAGTCAATAAGCTATGTAAATTGGGCGTTTATGGCTTGCAGATGCTAAAGATAGTTTCTTCTTCTAATATTTGCATAGATTTATTACATCTTGAGTTCAAGAGCGTGTCTGGCACAGAAAAAGGGGGTTGACTTGCATGGTGATAACGATATACCAGCGATCACGGCGTAACAAACAGATTGTTGAGAATGATGACTGCAAATATGAGTCCAGGAGAGGGAATAAAGGCATTTTATTGCAGAGGCGCGCTCAGGAATCGAAAAAAGGGGGTCATATTATTGCATGTAAACTATGATGCATGGGCCTACAAGGACAAAACATATTGCAGCTTTTCGATGAAAAGCGCACCAGGGGGTCCTCTTTGAAACATTTGAAAAGAATAGGCGAGCCCAGGTAGGGTAAATAGTGAGCAACTAATGTGAATTGAAGTTGCAAGTAAAACAGTCGTTGTTGACTAGTTAGTATTATATTAGCGCGATTTATTCCTATCAAAAGGTCTTGCACCTCCCCAAATGGGGTCCTGGGCACGCCTATGATGATTTGCAGCATTCAAAATGAAACTATTTATGACCAGTAACTTATTTATGTTCCGTGGTAGCAGCATGACTGCGGCTCATAATTTTCATATTTGGCCTCCTTTTCTCGTTAACCTGGCACCGCCTATGGTACAAAAATATGCTTAATAAATATTTTTATGCTGTAAAAATAACGAACTATTACAATTATTCAGAAAAAGCCATCAAAAAACGTTTGAATTACGCTTTTACCTCGCCGTCAATTTAGTGACCTGCACACGCCTATTGTATATTTATTTTAAAAATCATCACCATATATCATTTTCCTACTCAATATCTATCGATCACTGTTGGTTGTGTTAAAATCGGCTCATAAACATATCAGCTGTGTTGGATCAAAAATACCTCTAATTTTTGTAGTTTTTTTTCCCGCCTTTGCCCCCCTATTTAAGCTTTATATTTTGTTTTATAAGTGTATATCGTGTTAAGGGGAATCCACCACCATTTGATTTGTGAAAATAGGACAGGTAGATCTCGAGATCTCCGGGGGGCCGAATATGCCTCCCCCTGCCACTAATAGGGGTAGCCGGGAGCCTGCCACTAATAGGGTTAAACAGATTTCACCATGTTTATCTATGTTCTCTGTTCTTTATGTCTGTAGAGTTGTAAATGATTGTAATGGGT
Organism: Semibalanus balanoides; assembly: GCA_014673585.1. NCBI lineage: Eukaryota > Metazoa > Arthropoda > Thecostraca > Balanomorpha > Balanidae > Semibalanus > Semibalanus balanoides. The sequence goes on along the minus strand of VOPJ01008614.1, from coordinate 29,373 downwards.
CCGCAAATCTGTCGCTGATTGTTAATGTGAATATTTCGCTATCTTAACACACGATTCCAAATGCTTCCAAATACAAAACGAAAGAAAGTCAGCAGAATAAAGGACACACCAGGGATATGACATTCTTATATATTTATGTTCTACAAAGCTAAATCACCGAGGTATCCAAATTAAGTCGTCCCCCAAAAATATGCCCCGCGCATCGTTTTGAGCGATGACAGAAACATTTGGGAAATAATGTAGATTCTTAGCCTAGATACCTAGGATCGAGGTCCAAGCGGGGGGCTGCCCCCCCCACACACACACACTTCTCGCCACCGGGGCCCTGCTGCCCCCCCCCCCCCGTGGCGACGCCCCTGCATTCAACATTTGTCTATCTATAAAGTATATCATAACTCTATAACACAACATATGTGATGGATCTCATTATAAAGACATTACGTGTGATAATAAATATAACTTTTGTGTGCGCTATATTGTACAATTGATCCAGAATCCAGATGCTATTTCAGGTCAAATCCCCAGGTTTCAGGCGACTTCTAATTGTTAATGGATATCCCAGATAACAGAAACATGGTAATGGTAACCACATGGTAATCATGCGGGCTAGCCTACCTCTCCCACATGGTGTCCACATGGTTTTGGAAGGCGTGTTTTGGTTTAGCAACCAAGTTAAGGAGGTTGTTAGTATTAAGGGAGACATAGTCGGTCAAAAATATTTATTTGGGGGGGGGGGGCATCATCCATATTTTGTTCTCCAATATTTCGTTGATTTTGTAATACATTTACAAATTGTAATTTGGTAATGAAAAAAATGGGTAAATTTTCCATAAAATAAAATAGTCAAACCTATTAAAAAATGATATATAGGAGAACCAAGCTATAGACGATGCCCTAAAAAAATAAAGCGATATCTATATTTTTGACTGACTTATGTCTCCCTATTATAAGTACTAGCCTCCTCCTTAACTTGGTTACTAAACCAAAACACGCTTTTGGAAGACGTTTCTTCATGGTTACCATATGAACCTGCAACCCGCCTTATTACCTCCTCAAACCCACGTGGGGCTCATAAGTATCACTTCTATACACATGATGTAACCAAAAAAGCCCTAAATGGTAACCGCAGACATTACGTTTGGCTGTCCGGCTACGCATTGTTTACTGTCAAATTATACTCCTTCTACCGATGTGTGTGCAGGGCAGCGTTGTACTATCGATGGGTGGACGTTGTAGATAGGGTCTGGGCTCTGTGTCGTTGTCGTCCGTTTCTCGCTACGACGTCCGGGTGCAGCATAGAAAATCGTTGACAAAGTCGCCCAGCCTCCATGAAAAGTTGGCATTTACAACAAATCTCCCAAAGCGAAGTGCGACGTCATCCCGACATGCGTTTGTAATACTTGAAACTGTGTTGTGGTCTTGACCCAATGGTATTTAGTTGGACGAAAGTATTCGCAATGTTAGCATCACATACTCACACACACGTGTGTAACACACAATCACTGTATTTATCACCTACATAAAATACGCACTTAATCTCATGTAATTATAAATGATAAGTAACAACGCATACACGCGAGCGCACAGCACTTGCGCGAACTCCCTGTACCTATCCGAGGAGTACGTTCACCAGCAGCATCAACACATACCTAGTCACACCATGGATTGATCACGGTCATGTTATCATATGGGTTATGTAATACTATTACTGTGTGCAGACATGTAAAACAATGAGTCAACGGATTCGGATTACTCCCGTCTTGGCGTCCACCCGTCGGGTCCACTCATCCCGTTTCCCGGCCGGGGCTCGCTGCCTCAGCTGACAAGCAATCTCGGTACACGAACCAAGTNTCTAAAAGTAAGAAACTTGACATAATTTTTGTAATCACTTTTTTACTTTTGTTGACCAGATACGAACTAATAATGGAGTATATGCACGTTGTGAGAAAAATACACCAAACGAAAGAGGAAATGTTGCTAGTTCTTAAAATAATAATATTTTCTCACAATAACATACTACCCGCATTCCTTTCTATAGCAATATAGTGCAATTATCTTTGAGCGAGCAGAGAGCGGCTCTTTCCCGGAGCTTGAATGGCATGAGACGTACAGGCTATGGGGAGTAGCACTGTCCTCGCTATCCTGCTTAGAGATTATTAATTACAACTTTTGAGCTCGCAAGATTGAGGGTCGTATAATTAGTGTCATGTCCGACATCTGGTATTATCATGTGAGTTTAGGCCTAACTGATGCAATATTTCTCATTTGGTTCCTTTTGCCTGCATTAATGTGAAGGCAGTATCAGGGACCGGAGCAGAGTAAAACTTTTTGAAATGTCTCTACTACACATAGCCATATTTTACATGCACAATAAATTATTATTGCGATACCATAATCAAATTGACAAGCAATGAAGAGCATGTCGAATTGTCTTTGTTAGAATCTATATGAGCCCAGATAGCAGTTATCTATTGAACGCATGAGAAGGAATTTAAAGTGTAGCTGTGAGTACCCGCCTGACGCGATTATCTAGCGTAGTACCGGTTATTACGACAGATGAGTTTTTCCGAGAGCCGCATTAAGTTCTGATTTTATAGGCTGTTATCCGGCTCGGTAACAACTTTAAGGTTATAGCCATCGATAGAAAATCATACGTGGTTCCCGACCATATTTTCATATTTTGGTGACTTGCATATCTGCCATTACCATTACTTTGCCGATATTTGGCGCCCAAAACTGGTCGAGAGATGCCTTTGTTATTTGCATTATCATTTCTAATTTTGAGATTTTCTGATGTTATTGTGGAAGTGATGAGTCGAGGTTGTTACTGAAATATCGACCCAATAAGCATTATATCTGATCGTGACGATTTTCGTACCTAGAGGTAATCATTCTCAACTAATTGACCTCACAACTAAATTATATATAGTCAGATCGCTATATTTAGACAATTTTTTTTGACACTCGAATCGATCGTGTATTTTTCATAGATTTATATCTTCCAGAAGGTCTAGGCTACCGAGATTTTGTTATGTTTTGACGAGTGGTAGGATATACTTATGTGAATTCATTTCACTTTGTACCTGGTGGAGCGATAAGTTTCCCCGGTGACCTGAAACCTAAAAATCGTATACCATCGGATTTCTCACATGACAGGCAACATGCTGGTTCTTTTCGCGTTGCTCTATGCTGCTTGGTTTGGAAGTTAGTAGGGGGACTGTCGCCCCCCCCCCCACCCCCACCCACCCCGTAGGGCAAAGGTGAAAAACGCTCGTATAGAGCGAGGGTTAAAACACTGCTCCGCCGTTGTATTTGTGACCGAACGCTGCTGAAGTGTACGGCTGTCAACTGACTCGTTCTTGTGTCACTTTCACAGTGATCATCTTTGTGATCGGGCTCATATTCTGCCTGTGTGGAAAGCGAGATGAGGAAGAAGACTAACCTGGAGGGCTGCTGGAGGCGCGCAGTCGCGTCGATTTGTCATGAGAAGCACGTTACCCCACGGGGGGAGAAGCTGTCGTCATTTTGTATTCATCGAACTATGTCACGTCAAGTCGCTGGTTTGACTTTGACGTGGAGTGTGGACAAAATGTCAAAGAGCATGAAAAATAACTGCAAACTTACATAAAAGGATGGTTAACGGCAAATTAGCTCGCATGTCCCGATTCAAATATGTCCTCGCAGAGCTTGTGTGCTCATTTTCAGCATTTTGCGATTCGTTTGGTGTTTTGTACTTTGTTCTTCTGCACTAACCTTGATCACTCATACACGCTTCACTGGCAGATTCCTATACCAAGTGGCAACCGACTTCCAGATACAGCTGTCGACAATTATTTGATTATCCGAAGTTTGCTAACATTGTCTTGAATGTCCAATATATCGTTATAAGCACTAACTTCCTACATCACATGAAAGCCGCGGATCTCTGAGGAACAATTGTTTGCGTAGATAAGAAAACAAAAGCTAAATTTTACCAGTGGTGGTCTCGCACCCAGCTCCTTTGTGGTGCTTCTGCGCTGATCGTTTGTCATGACTCGTCTTCCTGTTGGGACAAACTAGATCGTTCATTATAGCTGGTGTTCGGTTCTCGGGTGGCGCGCTCGGAGATGTGGCCCAGCCTATCCTGCGCAGTGCAAATTAGCTGGAGCACTAGCCCTCCAGGCACGGGTGTGTGTCATTGTTTGTTGCTGTGCCGCCTGGCGTACGAGAGGGATGTTATTTCATAGTGTCCGTGAATTTGTCACGAGTCAATAGAAAACATCAGTAGATGTTGCTTGACTTGAGGCCTTGTAATCGAATAGACTTCGGTCTGACAACGCAACGTGAACATTGTCACACAGATGCTTTGTGTGGGTTCTGCTATGAGGCTGTGTGCCAATAAATGACCTCTCTGTTTTATGGGTGGCATTTTCTGGATGTCTTCTTTGTTTACTGTCTACCGATCATAAGCGTAAATTGCCGCTGACCGTACTGAGAAGACGAACTTGCTGAGTTTGAGTTGGTAACCTTGTCATGATGATTCGCATGCTCATGACCATTGATCATGATAGCAAACGGCAGCTGATTGCAGCATACACTCGAGAGCTATCGCGCTTTGCGGGGGAGCAGGGTTGTGCAATGTGCTCGACTCAGATTTTCGACTGACTCGACTCTGACCCACTAACCACTTCTGAAAGAGTGACTGAACTCTGACTCAATTGCCGGAAAAAAGGTTTTACTCGATTCAACTCTGACTCGACTCATCCCGACTTTGACTTAACCCCTGACTCAAGGAAAAATGAGTCGACGCAAAGTTGAGTCGACTCATTTTTGACTCAACAACCCCGATAATTATTGACGGAAGGGTGGCTGCGGTCGGAGTTGACTGTTTATATATATATGTAAATATGAACGTTAACATTTTAAAGTCTATTATCAGGGACGTGGGAGCCGTGGGGGCAGTGGGGGCAGCTCGCCCCCTCAACTTTGCTGTGGAGTGGCGAAACTGCGCTAAACCTCTCTATAAAAACTTGGAAGACTACGGAGGGCCTCCCATCCTTTTATATACACCACAGATCTTTTTTCTCACAGACGCATAGTATCCCTGGATGTTTTTTCATTACACGATTGCTATATTTTTGAAATACAACTTATATATAACTGCTCTGAATCACACTTCATAATGAACAAAATAGCCATACATGCCGCGCCCGATTCAGGACGAAAGAAAGTACATTATTAATTTCAAAACTATATGCGTCTCCTCCGCACGTAAAACGTGGCTTCGCCAATTCAGATTTCGAAGTCGTCCTCAAAGATAACTGTATAGGCCCTCTGCCCAGGTGTGTGAGGCCCACATTCTTGACATTCCTTATTTATGGCCTACATTCCTTCTACAAAAAGTCAAATATATTCGGCTGGAGAGCCCTTTCAGCCCAGAAAACTTGCAGTTAGGGGTTTTTCAACGCGAGCTACAAAACTGCTATCTCAGTTCAAAACCCATGTTGAAGGTGAATTATTTCCTTAAAAAAACATTTCACCTTCGACATGGATTTTGAACTGAGATAGCAGTTGTGTAGCCCGTGTTGAAAAAACCCTCACTGCAAGTTTTGTGGGCTGAAAGGGCTCTCCAGCCGAATATATTTGACTTTTTGTCGAAGCAATATGGGCCAAAAATAAGGAATGTCAAGAATGTGGGCCTCAAACGCCTGACGTCCAGCTGAGGCAGGGGCGGATCCAGGATTTTTTCGAAGGGGGACGGCGGGGCATGGGGGCGCATTTTTCGGGAAACAGGGCGCACTTTTCGAACAACAGGGCGATTTTTCGGGAAAAGCGTTGGACATTATATTTGTGCTCCGAGGCGAAGAATATGCGAGGCCCGCTATCTTCAAACACTATTTGGCTTGAGATCTGGGACAAATTTTTTCCCGTTGAGACTGCTTTCTTGCCGCCCATTCGCGCTCTAACAGGGCCCACCAGATCCTACCGTAATAAATAATCACAAATCGCAAGCAAATCTGCCATTCGCCGCCAAGAAATGTCCTCAATGTAGGTTACTCCATTGCTATGTGCCATTTGTAGTCGTACCATTAATATATAATTATATTTCTATCTTGTAAATATGGGATAGTACGTATCTAAGCAATCCTCAATGGTTAAGTAGACCCTGTCCGTCTTTGTACGGTATAGTTGCGAAGGCGATCCATCGGTGTGCGTAGCTAAGTCTGTAACGCTACAGAATCACCGATATCACATGAAAACTAATATCTATTCTATTTGAGCCTATGACGCAGAGTATACACCCTCTAGTCTTCTCTCTGTGTTTCAACTCGAGTACTCCATGGCTCGTCGGTCCTGGCCATCAGCGCAAATGGCTAAGAGTGGGAGCGCCAACACTTGGAAGCACAGACATACGATACAGTGTGGAGCAGCACACAGAACTCGTGTTAAGCAAAGTAGAGAGAACAACCAAACGGCAAACCTAACCATGATCGTTTATTTTTATGAGCACATCATAGTAATAATCTTCGAGACTCATTAATGCATATATTCGACTAGAGGGATTGGCGGCAAATACGATGGGAGACAAAGGACGAGGGTGCCACGTTCTCCGTGCGCGCCGATACGCCCTGAGGCTAGATTCCATTAGTTCGCGATATCTGCTTGCTAGTCCCAGCATCAGACATTCGCCGTCGCGCCACTCCCTTTCCAAGCGAGGCGGGAATCAGATACCCTAGGGGGGGCGTGTGGCCGAGCGCCCCCCGCTTTCCTCGTATCCGCCCTGCCCGTGCTTGCACGGAAAGTCGTACGGGGTCCGGCACAGGTCTCCAACTGCGGCGCCAGTGTCCCCCCTAAGTCTACCTTTTGTGGCGTATAGTTCGCTGTCTGGACACACACCATTCGGCAAGCTATCGGTCCGTGGTGACCGCCAAACAATGTCGAAATGTCGCCATGCGCAATGCCCAGGCCGGCTGGTGCTGTCCCGGGGCTCGTTCCCGGCTCTTCGTGCCGGCTTGGAGCGTCTTGCTCGCGGTAGCTCTCACTGCCGTGGTTTGCCGCCTCCGGTGGCGCGACCTTCCCCAGCGATTTATATTTGCCCGCGCTATTGTTTTTAAAAGCGGCCGTCCGAGGCTTTGAGCCACCTACGATAAATGCTAGTCAACATTATTCCTCCCGGCCCCCCCCGCCTCTGCAACGTACGCCTTCCCTGACCCCTGTCGTCGTTAGATTTCTCTCGTGAAAATTGTACATTTAAGGTACAAGTGTTTGATTATCTAGTTACCTCTGTCCTTTCTTCGCTTTCCTGGCGGCTTCCCAACACTCCCCTTGGCCCACGATAATGAGTCGACTCAACTTTGATTCAGGTGACTCAATTCTGACTCAAACGAAAATATATGTGAGTTAACTCTGACTCGAGCCGACAACACATTGTTTTACTGACACATCTCTCACTCAACTCACTTTGAGTCAGAGATGAGTCAAATTTAACTCACGACTCATGAATCGAGCACAACCCTGGCGGGGAGTGTGTGTGCAGGGGCGGATGTGGGGGACCTGACCTGACCTGGACCTGATCTTTTTGTGGGGGAAATCCAGTTGCGTATTTCCAAAAAATGATGACGGGGGTTAGCAGTCCGTCAGCGAGGAAGTTGATTGGGGGAGAGGGGGTGCGTCGTCAACCCGTCTGCAACTGTACAGTCTCTCTTGAAAGAATCGCACAGCTCACCAGGTGGCAGTACCGTCCCACTCGGAATGGTTTGAGCGGCCCTGGATGGGGAAGGGGATGGTCACCCAGTAGGAGGGTAGCAATGGTGACGCGGGACAGCCTGCCGGCCCGCGGCGACCGCAGGCCGGTGCGATGAGGCAAAGGGGAGAATACAGTAGAAAGCTTAACACCGCATTTAAGACGCGACTCGCCTCAATGCCAACCTAATGACACGCTGGGATTGCGGCAATGATGTTTTAGTAAATGTTGCGGCTATTCGGTTCCGGGATCCGTTCAGACCATTGGCAGAATGCAAGCCAATAAAATAGTCATTTGTTAATTGACTGTCAGCTTAATGATAGTGTTAATTAAATGTAAGCAAAGGACGCAGATTCTTGTTCCTCTTTAACTCTAGGGAGGTTCTACCGCGCCCCGCTGGGGGGGGGGAGCATAATCTGCCCCCTCCCGGAATTTTCTCAATAACTCAAAAACCATAGCAGATTGCCGAGTGAAATTTGCAGTACCGATATCAAAACATCAATTTGACGTCTTTTCCAAAAATTTGATGAAATTGAGTAAATAATTTTTGGAAGAAAATGACCTTTTTGATGACGTCATTCATGCCATTTTTGGTGGAATAACGCTGAATGTTTGAAAAAACCCCTCGTAGAAAATGGGGAAAAATGGTGGAATTGCATTTTCTTAAAAAAGCAATCCTCGGATCCTCAAATTATGAAGTTTTTGCCCTCAAGATTTTTTTTTTCAGAAAAATTATCACAAAACTAAATTTTCAAAAATATTCCAAAACCGGAATATATTAAGAGAAGCTTAGTATCAACAAAACAGCAAAAACAAATTTCAAATTAAATATCTGTAAATTTTGACGACTTATCGACTCCCCAAAGTGTAAGTAACTCATGGACGTCATTTTTTTTCAATAACTTTTTGTTGTCCTTTTTGACCAGATAGAGACAAATAAACTTCACAACTGTTTTTCTGAGACAAAACTGGACTGTAAAATATAATTTTTTGTTACAAAATTGCAATTTTTCATTGACCTCATATGAACCTGACTTTGGACCTTTTAATGGCATAGATTGTCAAAATGGCTTCTAGACTATCGAAATAACACGTGTAAAACACCCATAAAACATATGTTGCATGACTTTCGTAGACCTCTTGCCATCAGTGACCTTTTGTGAACCCGAATTGACCTTACTTTGCTTAAATTTCATTTTTGCTTTTATTCAGGAGTTTCATTATACCTTTGAGGGAGGCATTTGTGCTTAATTAGTTACAAATCTAAGGCTTTGATAGAAAATATGGCCCAAAAACTAAAATATTTCATTTTGACCTTTTAGCTGACCTTGAACCTGACATGTTTGACCTTATTTCGAACATTTAACGTATGCTTTTGGGTGGGTATCAGTGAGAACCTTTCGATTGGCGTATTGCGCGTCCTCGCTAACGGTTATTGGTTCAAAGAAGATAACGAGGGGGCAGAATCTGCCCCCCCCAAGCGGGCGACGTTCGGCTGGATACCCCAGCTGGCCGGGTTAATGCGGGCGGATCTCTGTTCGGTAAATTAGGTAATGCCCCCTGCAACCGACTAAAGTAACCGAGAAGTTGGACATATTTCATTTTACACGAGAAGATCTAAGCGTTTTTAACTAAGGAAGTTTGCCTTAAAAATCAGCGATCAGTGCATAAGCCCAGGCTTAAATCCATGGTCCCGTGAATAAAGCGGCCTTATTACGCGACTTATTTTAGGGCAACGACCTCGCAATTTATTTATAAAAATTTCATATATGATCCATTAGACGACAAGGACCACGATCTGAATGTTTATTTAGTAATATAGCACGTCTTCCTTAAGGTCAAGATCCAAGGTGAAATGAGGGGAAACCAAACAAAATGCAACAGAAGTAACCGCTCGATCTTTTTCATTTCTAGCTCAAATACATCACAGGGCAAGGTCAAATATACTCAGGCTGTGTCTAAAAAAATCAGCAAAAATGAACAAAATTAAGAGGTTAATATTTTATGTCATTTTTAAATAAATTGGAAGGTCGTCGCGTTCCGTTCGGTTCCCGTTCTCGTTCCGTTCCCGTTCCGTTCCGTTCGTTCCCGTTCCGTTCCCGTTCCGTTCCGTTCCGTTCCGTTCCGTTCCCAGTTCCGTTTCCTGTCCGTTCCCGTTCCGTTCCCGTTCCGTTCCCCGTTCCGTTCCCGTTCCGTTCCGCTTCCGTTCCCGTTTCCCGTTCCGTTCCGTTCCGTTCCGTTCCCGTTCCGTCGCCGTTCCGTTCCGTTCCGTTCCTGTTCCCGTTCCCGTTCGTTCCGCGTTCCGTTCCTGTTCCGTTCCCGTTGCCGTTCCCGTTCCTGTTCGCCGCAGTGCCCGTTTGAAACATTCCAACGTCCCGTTCCCGTTGTTGTCCCATTCATCGGCCCGTTCCGTGTGACACTCCCAACGTGTTTCGTGTTATGATATAAACACTGACTATCTTAGAAGACCTTTATGATTGCACCGATAACTGTCAACATCGGAGAGTGTGAGACACTGAAAGTTTATTTAGCTGAAAAGCGCAATCCATTCTGACCAAATACCTATCAATAATTATTCATATTTATGACATCAAAGGTTAAAGTAACAGTTTTATTAAAACGCTGTTACGCCAATTTCGGTCGGCATAATTTACGTAGGCAAAACTTTCATTAGCATTACAGGCAATGCTTTTCGGCCCCATATCTGCAAGTGGCCTGATTTTTCGCGTCTAATCCAGGTCTACTGTTATCTATGACAATACTTATAAAAACTGCTTTTCTCATTATTAGTCAAACGAACTTTTTCCTGGTTGTCTCGAAAATTCAACACACAAAGTGGTGTCCGTGCCGAATGGATACAACAATATTCTTGGAGGCGCGCCTTTGGCGCCAGTGGGGTATGTCTCCCATGCCCAACCTTAAAATACGGCCACTACAAATAGACATTTTGTTTAGTTATGCGTGGATTGCTCAATATCGACTAATGTGCGACTACAGGAATCGCGCTGCAAGATAATGCAATCATCATTCGTAGATACGGCCCGATCATCGTAGCACCATGCTGGACTCATCAGGTGATCGCGCAGAGGCTAGAGCGTGCATCGTCAGACAGTTTCGAAACTGCCTATAGGCAGTTTGATACTACTGGGCAGTTTCCAAACTGCCTATGCTTTTTCAGACAATTTAGGAACTGCCCAAGTTTTTATATTGTCTTTAATGTTTATGTTACTAATGCTATACATCATACAAAATATATCGTAAAAAATAGCAAATAACAAACGCAGATTTATATTTTCTTCTCCTATATGTTGTTCTTGACCAGGTGCGTATCCAGGGGGAGGAGCGCTAGCCCTCCCCCCCCGTAAGCCAGGTCGTGCCCATGGTGCGTCCGGAGGTCGCAACTTTTTGTATGTGGTGCCCCATGACCGAAGTCCTCGATCCGTGCCTGATTGGCAACAATGCTATATAAAATATAAGTAGACTCATCTATTTTGTCATGCAATTTACTATTCGACATGACTTTTTTAGGTTATATTTGGTTATGATTTAACTATACTTGGATAGTTCCCTGGGAGGATCCAGAGGGGGCTGCAGAGGGTGCAACCTCCCCCAGAGCGCCCAGGTCGCGGGGCCGGGCCGTGTTTGGCCTCCCCCCCCAAACCTCCCCGGCTTGGGGGAGGCTCAAAACACGGCCCAAACCCGCGCAACCCGGGCGCCTCGGGGGAGGTTTGCCCCCTCTGCAGGCCCCCCTCTGGATCGCGCCAGTGATATTTGCATGACATTTTTTAATCTTCTTCTTTTTTTCCCTGTGAAAGTCTTTTCCCATGTTCTTTGACTCAAACTGTCTGGGCAATTTTATTTGCAACCAGGTTCGTCGTAGTTCGACCGGCTTAATGGCTTCCTCGTTGAACGCACTCTCCTCCCTTCCATTTCGGTATAAATGCCACCCTCCGCTTCCCTGCCTCTGACCCTTGACCTGTGTTGGGATCGGTGGCCAGGGGATCTCAAACTTGCTGGTACTGCCCGGTGTGAACTTGGCCAGTATGTGCGATTCTTTCAAGAGAGACACTGTATACCCCTAAAAAACGGTCGGACGTATGTCGACCGTTTTTAGGGTGGCCAAAACAATGATTGCAGGACCTTTTGGGGGTCATGGGCCCTCCCCCTCCCCCCGAGGATCCTTCCCCCGTGTGTGTGCGTGTGTATGCGCGTGCGTGCTCGTTCTTTTGTTGAGGAACGACAGTGGGTCTCGTCATGTTTCGTCGCATCAACGGTAGCGACAGAAGTGGGTCGGTAGGAAGTGCTGGCCAGCAGACTGCATCCCATCTTTGGAGTATGCCTATGGCTGTTGCATGGTAAGAATCGGCAGAAGCGTAGGAACGTGACAAAAATTGAGGGGGCCAGCGAAACTTTAATCTCGTCTTGAGGGGAACTTGATCCCCCTACACGGGATTTCTATGCATTTTTAGATCCTTTCGTCTTCGCGGATCTGTTGCGCTTTTTAATTTTCATAACGAAGTAAAATTGTTCATTTTAGCACACAAAAAAGGACAAAAAGTAAGGGGGACATGGCCCCCGTGGCTCCCCGCTTTCCTACGCCTATGAATCGGGTTAAAAAAGACGGTTCACGCCCTCATCCCTGCGATTTGCCCCGCAATCCGCATCTCTGGAGAGCTTTTACCGCCACCGCGCATCAGTTCGCCCAGTCTTGGCCGACGGCCATAATTACATCAAATAATTGATCAGTCTCTGCAGATCACAGTCGTAATGTTGAATTAATGTCATGGAAAGTGAAAACCACACAGACAGGCAGATCAATGTAAAGTTAGTTAATTGCCTGCAGTCATAATCCGTGGCGCAGTTGACTATGGAAAGGGAAAAGGCATATATCTTTGGATCCATAAAGTATTCCCTTCATCTGGAAAACTAATCTCCTACAATCATGACGCATCAGTTGCATAAGTTATTTCCACAACAAAATATTTTTTAGATGATACTTTTTGTCACGTCCGTCAAGATAGCAGCAGATTCATATTCGCGAATCTGCTGCTGTCAGACAGACATTCGCCGACCTCAATATACTGGCTACTGGCAGTAGATTCGGCGAATGCCTGAAAAAACTGGCAGCATATTCGTGAACGGCAAAATGGACCAACTTCCGCGCATTTTTGGCGCATCTTAAGACGCGAGCAGCAGATTCAGATATTCGCCGGATCTCGAAATACAGCTACCAAGCAAGCAGATTCGGCGAATGTCTGTTCAGCAATAAGTTCGGGAATAAACTTCCACGGCATAGGGCGGAATGCCAGAACGGGTGATTTTTGGTCTAGTTGGGGGGGGGGGGCAAATTTCAAAAAGTCTCGCACATTTCTGAAAACTCCATCGATTTTTGTCTGCTTATGGATCAGTAAAACTGATTTATAAATCGCTGCCGAGATGCTGACTCTGCCGGACGTCGACGCCGACATCGAAAGTTTATTGTGAACATAATGCAGAACCTGGCCATCAGCCTTTACGTAATTACGTGTCGCAGGGGAAACCACGATTCGAACGCTTCCACTCCGCATTCGCTCGCTGCGCTGCGGCCCTACCAGGAGGGGAGGTAACTATGACTCCCCCCGCCCTCCCCAGTACATCCTCGTAGACAAAACCTAACCCTACGGCGTAAAAATAAGGTTAGTCGATGTATGAAATGTAATGTCTGGCATACCTTCAACCGAATCCGTGCTTTCGAGCCCGGCGAATATCTGTCTAGTGAGCGCAATTCGCCATATGCGCGAAACATGGGCGGATCCAGAAAGGGGCCACGGGCCATGCCCCCAAAAAAACACCAAAATTGGAGCAATTTGACACATTTTCTGAGATTATCCGGGCAAACTAAGCATTTTGCTAAGGAAAGATTGTTTTAAATCAGTTACTGATCCATAAGCAATGCGAAATCCGAGATGAGTTTTCGAGAAATGGTGCGAGACTTTTTTGGAATTTGCCCCCCAAACGGACAAAATCACCCCGTTCTGGGATCCGCCCTATGCCGTGGAAGCTATTCCCGAGAATATATGCTGAAACAGACATTCGCCGATCTGCTGCTGTAGTCTGTATATTCGAGTCCGGCGAATATCTGATCTGCTGGCTCGCGTCTAAGATGCCCAAAAATGCCGCGGAGGTTGGTCCATTTTGGTCACGAATATGCTGCCAGTTATTCAGACATTCGCCGAATCTACTGCCAAGTAGCCAGTATATTCGGAGCCGGCGAAAATGTGCTGTCTGACAGCAGCAGATCGCGAATATGAATATTGGCTGCTCATCTTTGACGGAACGTCTTTTTGTCTGTGTCGAAAGCGTCGAAAGCTTCGCGCCCGAACCAACAACAACAACGTCTGTGCCGAAAGTAATAAAGTTACCTTGTGTGTTGAACTCAAGGCCTTATAACGTTTATAGGGCCCTGCTTATAACCGTCGAACTGCCGAATCCGTCACGAGAGTGGGGAGATATATTGGTAGATCGCTTATAATTTATTATGTCGAGTGTCAACAATATGTTTACAAATGTTTTTTTTTCTTTCAAATCACATTCTGTAATATGTATCCAATATTTGTCTATTCTGTTTTTTTTCTTCTTCTCTTCATTTGGTTATATTTGGCTGCCTCAATCAATATTTGCCAAACATAACAGTATAATAATAGTCAAATATTGAGAGTTTATGATAACGCAACACCATGGTAACTCACCTGTTGGGGTATAGCCGGGGTTCCTTTTGACGGTCCTGGGTCAAACACTCGGACTCCCTCTAGCGTTTATAGATGTTTCAAAACTTTACTATTTCATCACTAAGTTGATTATTTGGACATTCTGCATGTTCTAGCACACTATTCTGTACTCTTACCTTACAATTTCTAACCGGGGGAGAGTTTATCACCGCCGTTTATTTTAACCACGCCGAGGTAAGAGAACCAGGTAAGAGCGCCATTTTGGTCGTCATCCTCTGCAGTTCAAGGTCTGTGTCAACTGTCAACAACTATTCCAGTGCTGCCAATATAGAGATTTGACATTCTAGAGATTTTATGTCAAATCTCTTTTTTTTCTCGACAAATTCCAGAAAAAAATCTAGGGATTTTAATAGGTTGTTCCGATAATCTATAGAAATAAATAACTCTAGGAGCCCACTTTCCGTACATATAACTATAACAAAACATAAACATGAACATAACTAACATAACATTAACATACATAACATAAGCCATTAAGTCCGATCGAGACGAAACCTAAGATAATATATAGCCATAAAGTCCGATCGAGACGAACCTAAGATAATATATAGCCATAAAGTCCGATCGAGACGAAACCTAAGATAATATAGCCGATAAAGTCCGATCGAAGATGAAACTAAGATAATATATAGCCATTAAGTCCGATCGAGACGAAACCTAAGATAATATATAGCCATAAAGTCCGATCGAGACGAAAACCTAAGATAATATATAGCCATAAAGTCCGATCGAGACGAAACCTAAGATAATATATAGCCAATTTAAGTCTGGATGCGAGACGAAACCTAAGAATAATATAATTAGCCATTAAAGTCCGATTGAGACGAAACCTAAGATAAATATTATGCCATTAAGTACGACTCGAGACGAAACCTAAGATATAGTATGAGCCGATCTAAGTCCGCTCGAGAACGAAACCTAAGATAATAATATAGCCATAAAGTACTGATCAAGAACGAAACCTAAATAATAAATGGCGTAAGTCGATCAATAAAATAAATTTGGCGACGCTGTAGCGGAAAATGTCATGTGGTAAAAAAGCGTCTGAATATAAAAAACATGTGGCAAGATAGGTGTCTGGAAGTAAAAAAAAGCATGATGCTCAACCTTGGTAGCAGCTGTTGCGTAAACAAAGTTTAGTGACAAAGGGAAGGCACGGTGGAAGCGGTGAAGAATTAAGTTATTGAAATTAAATTAGTTAAGTGTAAAATCTGTCTTTAAGGAACCACGTGTACTTACTAAATGTGACATTTCTGCATCAAATGGTGGTATATTATAGGGATTAACTAATAACTAGGGTGGGGAGTCCGAGTTGTTAGGCCCGGTCCTGGCTACAGGAGCGGAACAGGACCGGAAAAGGAACCCGGTATGCACAAAAGATCACAAAGTCCAGAGGCAACAAACATGTTACATGGACTGGATCAGTGCATCTGCGCAAACACTATCGCGATGCCATTAATAAGTAACATTAATTATAGCAATGTGTCAAAATGTATTATGAATTATCAATGGTATCTATACAGAGTGTCACCTAGGCATTCCGCAAGCTTTACTTTGAAAACAGACAGATCACACACTGAGACAACATGGTCAGGGCCCAGGGAGCCGATTCCAAGCACCAATGCATCTCACGCTGTAAGATCGCTTCCTGATATCCGTCTGAGTACGGGGGAGATCAATCTTATACCTATGGCCTCGTGTTCCCTGGTACCCAGTTAAAGTGAACAGGTCATCAGGAACAACAGCACATTTTCCATGAAAGACCTTCCAGTAATACAATTGAATGTATGCATGCAGCTGCATAGCTGTATATATGTATGCAGCTATATGTAAGTAATTATGCATTTGGAGATATGTTCTATTATTCTGATGTGCTGACTGATGTGTTATATTCTCCCACAGACCGGATACTAGGGAGCTTCTTGGAAGCAAATAACTATGGCTGATCACCCTTCAACCAGCATGGAAATGGATACTTCAGCAGCTGCTGCCAGGTTTGTTAGATGCAAATATAGTTAATATGTTGATATTTAGTTCAGAATACCTGTCAAGTTACTACCCCTGCACCAAAACCTGCAAGCATTTTGGTTGAAGTCTATTCATTTTTATTATGACTGAATTATTTGATAAAAATATGTTTGATTTTTCTGTGTTTTTCAAATTATATGAAACATACCTTTGGCTTATTCGGCTACGCTTGTTGAAAACTCATCCTTAACTGTATTTTTGTATTCACAATCTGAAATGATGCCCATAATGTTTGAAAGCATGCTAAGCACCATGTTTCCATGCTCCTGTCCTTGTCAATTAAGTCATGTAATTACATTTTCCAGGTGTAGATGATTTCACATCCATGGCATAAGCACAGCATTCAGCCATGTAATGATGGATTACATATCGTGATAAGTTTCTGTCAGTACCTCTCTGCCCTCTACTGCCCCTCCCCATATGACCAATGAGGCCAGACTGTGACCAGTCCACTGTATGACCTCAGCAGGTCGGCTGGGCCGGCGCCCTCTCTGCCCTCTGCTGCCCCTCCCCATCTGACCAATGAGGCTGGACTGTGACCACTGTATGACCTCAGCAGGTCAGCTGGGCCGGCGCCCTCAGAGCCCTCTGCTGCCCCTCGCGCTCCCGGCGGTAAGCCGTCGGGCGTTCTGCAGGTTCTCGATGGCGGACTCCTCGGCGCGGCCGGCAGCGTACCGACAGCACCGCCTCTGCCGGCAGTCAGGCCAACGACGGCGGCGGCGTCGGCCGACGCAGGTACGTAGCGCGGGAACGTGCTGGCTCCTCCGTGTCGTCGAAACACTGCAGTCACGTGCTGTGTTTATACTGCATGCGGAAAAGTCGAGCTGTTGTAAGATGGAGCTGAGCTGTGTTGTACTGTTGGCTAGGTACCATGTTTGGCATCTTTAAATATGAGGGTCTTACTATTTTGTTGCGCCCTAAAACCCCAATCAACAAACAAAGATGGTCTTACTATTCGGTCTGAATCGTTCACGATGCTTCATGTTTCCTGGTTTGTTCAGCCATGCATCAGCCCTTATTTCCTTGTCGTGCGGTGTCGTGACATTGGACCAAATCTGCAGATAATTCAGCCGGCCCGTGTACCTGCCGTTTGCTTAATCACGAGTTTCAACAACCGCTCACGTCTTCTGTTGTAGTGCGATGGCTGGCTTGTATTGCAGTTATTAGTTGTAGGATCCTTCCTCGAGCCAAATGAATTTGCATTGATTTGTTCGGCTTCTTACAGCTCCACAAGATCAATCAAAAGGAAGAAATTTGACGATGAGATTGTCGAATCTGGCATATCGCTACCTCCACTTCCCACAGCAAAAACACCCAGAAGTAAGTAAGCCATTTTTAGTAAAATGTTGTGTTTAATTCTTATCCAAGGCAATTGAAATATGTAATGCTTAGCATGCATTCTACTTTGCAATATGTAGGTGAGTCATGACTTACTAGTGTCAATAATATGGCTTGACTGAATCTGTGAATCGTTATTGGTGCTTACATCAATTTCTCACGCTGCTGTTTCCACTCATGTCATAGACTTAACCAAAAATGTTCCCAAGTGTGTTAAAACATGTTTGGAAGCAAAAACGTTTGCAACTTCTTTCATTTGGAATTTATGGATGCCGAACGTGACATGCTGCAGTCCAAAGCTCGCTAATACCAGCCGCTGCTATCTCCTTCCGGGGTTAATATCACACATGCTGACTGGCGCCACCTCTGCTGCTCCCCCAGCCCAGACCAGTGTTGATTACCAGCTGGGCGGGCTGGGCTCGGCCGGCGTGAACGAGCCTCTCCGGCGGCGGCCGGTGCGCGCCACCTCCCGTCGCAGCCGGCGGTCGCGCGCCGCAGCTGCCGCACTCAAGGACATCGGCCGCTGGAAGCCGACCGACGACCTGGCGCTGATCAACGCCGTCCAGCAGGTCAGAGGGGGGTGAGATGGGGGGGGGCTGTATACAGACCAGGCGGGCACAGCAGGTCAGCGGGGGTGAGGGGTGGGCCTGGATACAGACCAGGCGGGCACAGACAGCCAGCTGGGGGGTGAGATGGGTGAGGGGCGGGCCTGGATACAGACCAGGCGGGTACAGAGAGAGCCAGGTGTCCGGTGTATGTGCTGACTGTTTTGTTGACTTCTGACGAGGAGTGGCGGGGAGAGTGTCGATTGTTGGTTGTCTTCACCAAGGCAGGTGTATGGCCAGTGAATGTTCTGTGTAGCTGCTGATTGCTTATTTACGGTCATAACAATATTTGTATGTTGAACTGTTACTGTATTTTGTCATAGCTTCATTTTTATCAGAGCTTCATGATTTCACTTCAGCCCGCGTCTTTCTTTTCGCCATGTGCTATTGTCGTGCTCTGGTCTTCTTGCTTTGTCCCGCCATCCCCCTACCTGCCTCGCGATCCTGTCCTGGCGTGACCTGACCTGCCCTGACGTGACCTGTCCTGGCCTGACCTGACCTGGCGTGACCTGACCTGTCCTGGCGTGACCTACCCTGCCCTGGCGTGACCTGTCCTGGCGTGACCTGCCCTGGCGTGACCTGACCTGGCGTGACCTGACCTGGCGTGACCTGACCTGGCGTGACCTGACCTGGCATGACCTGACCTGGCGTTACCTGACCTGGCGTGACCTGACCTGGCGTGACCTGACCTGGCGTGACCTGACCTGGCGTGACCTGACCTGGTATGACCTGACCTGTCCTGTCCTGGCCGGCAGGCTTGTGACCTGACTCTGGTGCACCTGGGCGTCAAGTTCTCCTGCAAGTTCACGCTGTCTGAGATCCAGGAGCGGTGGTACGCGCTGCTGTATGACCCCACTGTGTCCCGGCTGGCCGTCACCGCCATGAGAAACCTCCACCCCGAGCAGGTAATATCATAGCCTGTGGCGGGGTTTGTTGGCGCCAAACTCGCCACCGGGGAAGGTAAGGTGGTAAAGAGGGGCCAGGGACTGTATAGGTAAGGTGGTGGGGGGGGGGGGGGTGTACTGCGGTGTCGGCGACATTTTGTTCCCCGCCCATGCCGTGCACTATATCATATTGCACTATGACGTAGCAAGACTGCATTTAAGACGGTGAAGGAGGGTTAAGTAGAAACAACTCTTCCCCGCACTAGGTGACTTAGTGCGCTGCTGGTGCATGCATGGTTTCCCTGTAAACGGCGCGGACTTTTATGACATGAGGCTGGAGGTGTGCCCGTTAATTTCGCTTAGATGCTGCCTATCACTTGTTTCTGGTATATCAGTATATCCCCTGGGATCAATCCCAACCTCCGCAATCATCCAAGATAATGTTATCACTGCGTATAGCACATGAGTTAGATTAGGTAATATCTTATTGAAGTAGGCGTATTCGTGCGCCAGTCCGGCATGTATAGTGGTTTCGTTAGATCATTGATGCTGTATGCGTTTTCATCCGGGAACTAAACGTTCGCTTTGTGCCTCTCAGATTGCCGAGGTGGAGAGCAAGGCGCTGTATTCTCAAGCCGAGGAGGATCTTCTGAAGGCCATCAGTTCGGTAAGACATATTCTGTTGACCCGCAATCGCTACTGCTGCTGCAGCGAAGACGTGGTCGCAATTTGGGTGGGCTATTTGATTCGGGATAGTCTGGAACGGTGGTGTGCGATTATTTGCTGCATGCGATTCTTATAAGGTCACGTCACCATGCTCCTTCCCTGCTCTATCTGAGACTAGCACTGCTCAGTAAATCCAATTTGTCCTGGCATAAGACATGAGTTAAGACGTGAGCTACGTTAAGTGTGATAACTTCGACCAGCACTGCCACAAATATCTATCTTCAGGCAACATGATATTATAAACCAAACCCCACCGGCTACCCCTGTCGTCGTGCTGACCTGAGTTGCCGTATCCGGCCGTCAGACTGCGCCACCGTCGCTGGAGCAGCTGCAGACGCTGCTGGACGACCACCCGCAGACGTTCCACAGCAGCCGCACGCCGAAGCGGCTGCGGGAGAGGTGGGAGAAGCTGAAGCTGTACCAGCTGCTCGGCAGTCAGTCAGGTAAGGCGACAAACAACGGCCTCTGGCTCACGTCGTGAGACAAACAACGGCCTCTGGTTCAAATCTTCGCCTGGGAGTCTCGCCAAACGTAACTTCCTCATCCTGCTGTTAGTACGCTTACTGGAAGTCACACACTCACATCCACACTCGACACCCTCGCCGCTTTTCCTCGATTAGCTTCTCTGTCTATCAACCAGTTTGATATCCGAAGGTGTGTACCTACCCGAACTTGTGCCGCCCCTGCTGACCCCGCGTTTGTCGTGCTGCAGCCAAGTCGGCCAGTGACAAACCGCTGCAGTTCTCTGACGCCGAGGAGGCGATGGATGACCTGGCGCTGCTGGAGACCCCGCCGGACGAGCAGCTCGACCGCGAGCTCGACCTGGCAGATCGGTGAGTCATCAGTTGCCCGGGGAACGGTCGATAATATTTTGTGTCACGAAGTTTCCCAAATTTGGCAGAAAGTTTATGTTTACATCTGTCCGACTTCTCGTTGTGTAATCTCGCATAATTACGAGCGAGCGCGAAGCGCGGAGCGAGTCCTCATTGAATACCGGATTTTTCTCACATATAAGCGGCCGACCCGGCCGGGCAGACCGCGACGTGGTCAGAATCTTATATCTTTGAACCCCGCATCCGATTGACAAGCGGTTTCCCACCATATGATAGCCCCATGCAAATGACAATTATGATTATGACATGTTTTTCTCATGTGATGGGGTCAGCACTGGCGCGTGACACGGCCCGCGTCAGGGTGTTCAGAAAAGTATTTATCCTGCTGTAGCTGAGAAAACGGCTGGACCTATAAAGCTAGAAATTTTGGTGTGACGAGGCTGGAGAACCACACCACTGGCAATGTATGCACAGGTAAAAACTCTGGTTCGCACTGCACGGTGCGCTTCGTGCACCCCTGTTCCTTCCACGTGAAAATTACCAGCAAAAGCATCGTTGGCGAATACCGGACCTATATCTCAGGCAACCAAAAAAGGTCGCATAAGACACGAATCAAACACAGACTGCGTTAGAGAAAACGATCCGCCGGTCGTATGCACTATGTGTCCGATCAGCGGCGGCGTATGTGTACGTGCAAAGTTACTGGCTATTACAAGCGCAAATTCATAGTTTTATGACTCTTCACAATTTATAATCAGTGCTAGCAACTATGGGACGTGAAGCGATGAAAAACACCAATCTCTGTAGACCCAATGTACCGATCTTCTAATAATGCATGGCAAAAATGAGGCTTGTGAATGCAGCTATTTCGCTGTTAAAGAATCATGCCTGTAGATATTTTTATTTACGATCTATAACATTTCCGTTCATTACACCGCCGTAGCCTTCAAACCAAATGGTGCTAGACGATAAAAAATGATGCAGCTGTTAAAGGCGCAATCAGAATCCATCTAATACCACCCAAAATTGATATTTTTGCCTACAAACATTGAAGCTTATAATTGCAAATGTAAAATAACGCTTCAATAACCTATTTAGGTTCAAAGTATCGATTTTAGTTCTGATCTATTTGCGACGGTAAAACAACACATAGCGAAAATAATTCAAATGCATGCTTTGCTCAAGGACGAACTCGCTTGGCGGGTGATAAATTGACGCGGATTTATTCGGACTCGCTCGTCCTTCGCCGTTTAAGGCGTCTTACTGGTTGTTAAAGTTTTACCTTCAGTGTTTGGTTTGCAAAAGCCTCCCATTTATTTGCTGCGTGGTAGTACACGCCGTACAGTCTCTCTTGAAAGTATCTGTGCACTGCGGTGGGGGCGCCACCCGGCCAGACCACGGTTGTGTGGAAAAGTTTGAGAGTCACTGGAGTGGTCTGACCCTACCAGGGATCGTTTGAAACCGGTGAGTAGGAGCCGAGCGATGCCGTCAAGGAGGGTTCCGAGAATCACATGCCCGGGTGGCTAGCAGAACGATTATCTACTGTTGCTCGACAGATTCGGCTTGGGGACCCCAACATCGGCTATCGTTATGTGTTTTATATTCGTCAAACTGGCATACACGAATGTCACGGCATATTAATGTAATTCACGCAAATTTTTACGCATACAATTATGGCATTGTGGCTCGCGATTTTTTTTTTTAAACTCTCTTCGCTCTCCGCTTCTCTCGCACTCACTACTCTTTTTACTCCTTTCACTCGCTCCACTATCTCACTATCTCACTATCTCACTATCTCACTATCTCACTATCTCACTATCTCACTCTCTCACTCACTTACTCACTCACTCACTCACTCACTCACTTTCGCTCTTACTTACTCACTCTCACTCATCACTCTCACTCTCACTCATTCACTCTTTCACTCACTCAGTCATTCAATCACGCACGCTTTCACTCACTCATTCACTATCGCATTCACTTTCTCACTCTCGCTCTCACACACTCACTCACTCAATCTCGCACTCATCCACTCTAGCTCTCACTCACTTACTCTTGCACTCACTCACTCACTCTAGTGCTCTCACACTCACTCACTCTCGCACTCACTTACTCTCGTTCTCTCGCACTCTTGCTCGCTCTTGCACTCTCGCTCTCATCATTCACTCTCGCTCTCCACTCATTTCACTCTCGCTCTCACTCTATCTTCACTCAACTCACTAACCTCACTCACTTCACTCACTCTCTCACTCTCGTTCTCCACTCAAACACTCACCTCGTAGTGCTGATCACCCACTCTCGCTCTCGAGCTAAAACACTCGCACACTCACTTTCGCTCTAACTTACGTTCACTCTCACCTCACATCGGCTAACTCACTCTTCATTCACTCGCTCACACAACATTTTTGCTCTCACTCACTCACTTACTCATTCCACTCACTCATCCACTCACTCACTCACTGCCACTCACGCCACGCACTCACTCACTCACTCACTCACTCACTCAGCCACTTCACTCACTCACTCACTCACTCACTCACTAACTCACTCAAACTCACTCACTCACTCACTCACCCTTCACTCACTCCTTCACTCACTCACTGCCTTCACTCACTCACTCCTTCACTCCACTCACTCCTTCACTCACTCACTCCTTCACATAACTTACTCCTTCACTCACTCACTCACTCAAATCACTCACTCACTCACTCACTCACTCACTTCACTCACTCACTTCACTCACTCACTTAGACCCACTCACTCACTAACTCAATCACTCACTCAATCACTCATCTCAATCACTCACTTCGAATCACTCACTCAATCACTTCACTCACTCACACTCGCTCTCACTCACTCACGTTCTCTCGCACTCACTCTCACACTCACGTGTCGCACTTTTTTGCACTCACTTTTTCGCACTTCATTTCTCGTACTCGCTCACTTCACCCACTCACTCACTCACTCACTCACTCACTCACTCACTACTCACTCACTTCACTCACTCACTACTCACTCACTGTCGCACACTCACTCACTTACTCACTCACCTCTCGCTTTCAGTCACCTCACTCTTAGCTCTCACTTCAATCGCCCACTCGTCGCTCGTTATCACTCACTCTCGTACTCACTCACTCTCGTACTCACTCACTCTCGTACTCACTCACTCTCGTACTCACTCACTCTGGCACTCACTCACTCTGGCACTCACTCACTCTTTAACTCATTCACTCTCGCACTCACTTTGGCACTCACTTTGGCACTGACATTGGCACTCTTTCTGGCTCTGGCTCTGGCTCTGGCTCTGGCTCTGGCTCTGGCTCTGGCTCTGGCTCTGGCTCTCTCGCTCTGGGCTCTGGCTCTCGCTGCTCTCGCTCTCTCGCTCTGCGCTCTCGCTCTCTCGCTCTCTCCTCGCTCTCGCTCTCGCCTCGTTTCTCGCTCTCGCGCGCCTTAAAATCTGCAGCTCTTATTCCAGCCATTTCTGAACGCGCCGTGCGCGAGCTGGCCGCGCGCACGACGAGACGAAACAAGAGCTGTTAGGCTACGCCGGAAGTGCCAGAGGCGAGCGCTGGGCTCTGGAGGTTACGGGCACAGAAGGGGAGGAATGACGATGGAGCTTTAAGGACCGAGAGAAAAGAAAGAGAAAGAGGTCGAGAGGACAAGAGCTGTCTGAGCTGTGAATACACAGGGCCTTCAAACCGTCTTGCGTTAGTTCGCTGGATCGCCGCAACCCATGCACAGATACTTTCAAGAGAGACTGTACATATGTGTGATGGCCGCGCTAGTAAGCTGTAGTTATTCGTGCTTCTAACAGCGACACCTGTAGTTCTGAGTCTCTGAGTGCTAAGCAGGCATGCAAAACTGGATATATTTGTATATTCCAGTCTGTGTTCAGTAAAGCATATGTGTGTCAAATACTGTGCAGTTTGAAATACCGTGTTTCAGGCGTGTTAAAGGGAATATAGCACCTTTAACATTAGTTTTTAACTGAGATAGCCAGATTGGTCGATGCGTTGTTACTGAGAAACCTCTAAATCTGACATTTTTTCCTTCCAAAACGACCAGTTAACTTGAGTTTTGAACGCAATAACCGTTGGTCATATGTGCGTCATATTTCAACTCACAAATCCCGTGACGTATCGGCATACGTCATTCAGTAGTTTACTCCACTTTGTGATTTCCCACCGCATTGCTTTTTTGAACCGTCCGCCCAGTATTCATTACCTGCGTCCGCCCCGTCCGCTACCGAGTATTGACTTTAAAAACAATTGTAAAATGAGATGTCAATTGTGTTCTTTTGTCGTTTTCATTGGATTTGTTCCAATTAGAAAATAATGCAGCACACATGGTCTTTGAAAGTCCTAACTGTTCGATGGTGTTAGCTCGAACCGTAAGCTGCAATATTATCCGCAATAGAAGCATATTCAGTACTAACTAATGTAGTTTCACTCAAATGCCAATTGGGCAAATTCACTATGGTTGGATATGTTTATACAATAAATTTATATGTCCATTGTGAACCTGAGATTTCCAATTAAAAATTACCCATAGATACTATGTGAGTTGACAAATTTACAGTCTGATGGGCTGGCTTGGTCAATGTTCATGCAATACATCAAACAAATATAAAGGACAGTTTTGTGTTTTTTTTTACTGAGAAGTTCGCGTTTTTCCCAAAAAAACATTGATGGCCATAACTTTGTGAATTTTCAATTGGAGTTTCATTTTGAAAAATAATACAGACAAAGGTCTTCAAAGGGCACAAACTGGTGATGGGTGTTCCTTACCGTTATGTCTTAAATATTCTCCGCAATAGAAAAGCATATGCAGTTGCGTAAAACTTAATGAATTTCATTCAATGGGCTAAATCACACATTGGGACAATTCACTCTGGTGTTGGACATATAGTTTTAAGTAACTTCATTGTCAATATGTAAAGTTGAGTTTTCCTATTTAAAGCATCTACTATAAGATGCTTAGGAAATAGACCCTAGTGCAAACATTAACACAATTTTGTAAGTCGCGTCCAATATTTAATTTTGGCGAGTTCAGGAACCAGCGAACGCAGTTGTTGTACCGTTTGTACGCATCTGATTCAAGGAACGATTTTTGCCGGTTCGGCCTCTTTGTGGACGCTCACAACTCGTCTTTGGTGACGCAAATATTGTTTGTGACGTCAAGTAAAATATGACTATTTTTCAAATTACAACAATTCGTGACTTTTTTTTCGCAAAAATTGAATGCCATGACCGTAATCAGGGCATTTCTTCTCCATCATTATTACATACTTTTCCCAAAGGTGCTATATTCCCTTTAAGTTATGACGTCTGCGTACTAAAAACATGACGCTTGGCCAAATCTGGTGTGTGCCATTTAGTCGTGTGAAGCAGGAGATCCGGCGTCTGGAGACGGAGAACCGCCGCTGGCAGGTGCTGGTGGACGGTGTGACCGGAGTCTCGCCGCCAGAGTTCGATAACGGCACGCTAGCCATCCTGCGAGGACGCACTGTCCGGTACCTGATGCGCTCGGCCGAGGTAGGTCCTGGGAGTACACCAGATCACTGAGATGGAGTGCCTCTGAACCCAGATCAGCCTGTGTGGCGTGATGGTGTTTAGTACTACTACGTGATGGTGTTTAGTGTTTAGTCACTACTAAATTAGTGGTGACTGGCGGAAATTCTGCTGAGATGTGCCGTATCTGCTCAGCAGAGGTTCACCCCGAGCCAGGACGGACACAAGTCATTACGTGACCTTGATCTGCGGACCCAACAGCAGGGTGGTTATTAGTTAGAAATATACGAGCTTCAAAACGTACAGTACTTCTATGCAGCGACCTGTAATCTGATCACACTAGCGTTGTTGGCTGGCGTTGTGTTTGTCTGGGATGGTTGTTGTTGCCAGCACAGGCTGGTATGCTCACCGTTGGGCCTCACGTTGACGTCCGGCATCACGTCATCACTTCACGTCATCACGTCACGTCATCACGTCACGTCATCACGTCACGTCATCACGTCATCACCGTCACGTCATCACGTCATCACGTCACGTCACGTCATCACGTCACGTCATCACGTCACGTCATCACGTCACGTCATCACGTCACGTCATCACGTCACGTCATCACGTCATTCACGTCATCACGTCATCACGTCACGTCATCACGTCACGTCATCACGTCACCGTTATCACGTCACGTCATTCACGCCACGTCATCAACGCCACGTCATCACGCCACGTTCATCACGGTCACGTCAATCACGTCACGTTCACTCCACGTCTCATCACGTCACGTTCATCAACATCATCGTCATCATCACGTCACGTCATCACGTCACGTCATCACGTCACGTCATCACGTCACGTCATCACGTCACGTCATCACGTCATCACGTCACGTCGTCCGCAGATCACCCTGGGACGCAGCACGCGGGACGCCCCAGTCGACATCGACCTGTCGCTCGAGGGACCCGCCTGGAAGGTGTCCCGCAAACAGGGCATCATCAAGCTGAGGAACTCGGGCGAGTTCTTCCTCGCCAACGCCGGCAAACGGCCCATCTTCGTCGATGGGAAGCCAGTGCTCTCCGGAAACAAGTACAAACTCAACGACAACTCTGTGGTCGAGGTGAGAAGTGGCATTAGTGATAACTCGGTGCCTGAGGCCTGTTGATATTTAATTGTTGTTGTTAAGGTTTTTCCAATTCTTGTTCAGCCATGTATGTATGCTTTGTCATCTTGCGTGCGTGTATGACGTATGTATATATGTACCTATTTAAGCGTGTCTGTGCGTCTCTTCAGATTGCCCACCTGCGCTTCACGTTTGTCATCCACCACGAGCTGGTGAACGCCGTGCGACAGAAGTACTCGGCAACGGCCTCCACCGTCTGAGGCGCGGCTGGTGACCTCACCTCAGACCACCCGACTGGCACCTACAGTGAGGGATCACCTACACCTACAGTGAGGCTGACCCCCTACAGCTGAGTCGGCTACCCTTACCTACAGTGCGAGCCGCAGTCCGGCGCCTGGCTGGCTGGCAGTGATGAAACAGAGGACGTGGACCTGACGGGCTGACAAGTAACCGGGACAGTGGATCCTGGTGGTAGAACCGCGCCACTTGGTCGTCGTCCCTGCCGCACCCTGGGCCCCGTTGTGACGGCGCAGTGTTGGTGTTGGCTGGCCGACATGGACGTGTTGGTATTCTCGATCTACTCGGCTATCCGCTCTGTGGTCTGCAGAATGCTCGTTTGAGACCGGGGTTCACGTCGTTCCCGAATCTGCGCAGCTGGGGGGCAGTTGGCCCGAACAGTGCCCGATCCTTTTCGTAGAAGCTCTCGTTTCGTATGTCGGCGGGGTTTTGCAACCATGTATTTGTCAGCAGTGTAGCACGAATCGCCAACAATACAAGGCCAATCCAGAAATAACGACCTTGTTTTATCAACAACTGATTGCAACACACGCGATGTCAAAATGGCAGTAATGCCCATACACGAGGTCCTCAAGTCGTCGACGTGTAGCGCGGCCCGTCATACGGCTCAAAGCAGACATCCGGATCGGTCATGCCACACGGTCCGCCTGCAATACCGCAGCTCTCGAGACCACACCAGCCGGTCTAGAGATAAAACACGACGCTCACTCGGTTACTCTCCGATGTCCGCCGGAACAGCCGACGTCGGGTGGCTGCCTTGGGCGGGTTCGACTAACTCGGCTGAGTCGGCGTGCGACTTCCGTGCGATTAATCCACTGTGGTCTCTGCATCGTGCGATCTCTACACGAAGACACCAGGAAGCGTTCCTTTCCGCCCAGCCCACACATCACGCAATATCCTTTAACCTTCCGATCCGCACCCCACCCAGACTGCCCACATGCTCTGTTCCCGCCACTACTTCTGCCGCGTCTGTTTGCGCTTCACCAGCTTCATACTACACAAGGGGCTGGTCGCGACGGCCGGCGCCACCTGCTACCCCCCCCCCCCCCAACACCCCAGCACCCTCATCCGTGCCCGTTACGCCGTCTGCCCACCATACACTATGCCATCAATCCAGTCGATATAGCTCGCCACGTTCGTATAGATGCCGGGTATCCCGGGCGAGGCGCAGCCGACGCCAGACGACACGACCCCCACCAGTCGAGTTCCCCTCTCTGTGACCACCGTCATCGGGCCGCCGGAGTCGCCCTGACAGGCGTCCTGCTCCTCGCCGCCGGCGCAGATCAGGCCAGGCGTGATGCCGTCCGAGAGACGACGCTTGAAGCCGGACTGCTGCGAGAAGACGTCGTCGCACCGCTGGCGGTCCCAGATGGTCAGGTTGCCGCCCAGCAGGATCTGGCTCAGATCGCCTCCTGTGGGAGAGAGGGAGGAGGGTCAGAGGGAGACGGGAGAGAGGGAGGAGGGTCAGAGGGAGACGGGAGGAGGGTCAGAGGGAGACGGGAGGAGGGTCAGAGGGAGACGGGAGAGAGGGAGGAGGGTCAGAGGGAG